>JAJPUD010010857.1:0-58432 GCA_023553655.1 Myrmecobius fasciatus
TGACAGCTGAATGAAGGATTGACTGGAGGAAAGAGAGTCTTGTGACACGCAGACCCAACAGCAGCTATTGCAATAGTCCAGGCGTGAAGTGATGAGGGCCCGCACTAGAGAGCTGCTAGTGTCAGAGGAGGGAAGGGGACGTCAGTTAGAGATGGCACAAAGGCAAAAAGGGCAGATCTTGATAAGAGACTGGAAATGAGAGGTGGGAGGAAAGAAAGTTAGGATTCAAAGATCCATTTACACTTACCTTGTGAGTTTGGGTGACTGAGAAGATGATGGGGATCTCAACAGTAATGAGTAAGTTAGGAAGGAGAGGGGAAGTTTTGAAGGGAAAGACGAGTTCAGTTTGGGACACACCGAGCTTAACATAGAAGTCCAAAAATGGGGGACAGCTAGGTGCCAGAGTGGATGGAGCACTGGCCCTGGAAGCGGGAGGACCTGAATTCAAATTCAGCCCCAGATACTTGACGCTTACTTCCTAGCCATGTGACCCAAAGCAAATCAATGAACTCAGACTGCCTTGCCAAAACAAATGATGTCTACAGGACATCCACTTCAAGATTTTCAAAAGGCAGTTAGAAATGTGAGACTGCAGGTCAGCAGAGACGTTTTCTCAGATGGATAAGTGCATCTGAGAATCTGAATCAGCAAAGACCATAACTGTATCCATGGGACCTAATGAAGTCACCAAGTCAAAACGTAGGGGGAGAATACAACACTCATATTAAGGAGGTATGACTTGAAAAACATCCAGCAAAAGATACTGAGAAAGAGCAGAGAGATAAGTAGGTAGGAGAAGTAAGAGAGAGCAGTGTCCTGAAAACCTAGAGAGAAGAAAGGATCAAGTCTCTTCCTCCCTCTGGGGTCTCAGTTTCCTCCTCTGCAAAAAGAGATGCTCTTTCCAGCTGTGGATCTAGGACCTTGTGGTGTTTTTTATCATGTAATATATATTACAGTCATCTGTCCATTTGTCTCATCCCTCTACTAAACTATACACCTCACAATGAAAGGGACCACGTGCCATCTAAACGCTACGTGTCACTTAGCATCTAGAACGGTCCTCTGCACAAGAAGGCACCTGACAAACGTTCATCCAAGTGGATCCTCTGAGACCCGGCCTAAATGCTCCCTCCTCCCGCTGGAAGCTTGTGCTGATTTCCCTACACACTGGAATTAACATCTCTCTTTTCCATGCCTCTATAGAAAGCTATGCATTTTGCTAGTAACTTTCCTATGAATTTAGCTTGTTCACTCTTGTGTTATATTTAGGGTAATGCATCCCCCAGTCTCCTCCTTGCTGAAGTCCATGACGATAAGGACCACGTCTCACTCATCCTCATGCACTCTCCTCGGTGAATGGCACATAGGTATTTAATCATGGTTCACTGATAAAAAGTTGTAATACCAAATACAGTATTCCACACACAAAAAATGTGTTTGCTAGAAAAAGAGTTACATCGAAATACTCATTTCATGTTGGAGTCTTCTCCATGGAGCAAGCATACTATGCTAAACAAGGCCATATGAAGCTCATTATAATCAAACAGCAAAGGGACAAGAAGAAAAAATACACAGGGAGAGGAAAAGGGGGGACCCATTTTCTTTTCGGTTCCTGCAACAAAATGAATTCTTAGGGGAAGTGAACTTTTAGTTCACTTATTTAAAAATGTATTGAGGGATGTAAATTATTCAATTCTCTAGGCTCAGCAAAATGGATCACCTTTTTCATCTTTTCTTACATTGTAGAAATTGGTAAGTAACCTAGCTAGCAGAGTTAAACACACACACACACACACACACACAGCCAACATCTAATTAAAACCTGGTACAATTTAGAGCTAACTCCAAAGTACAATTAGGAGGGCTAAAAGCATTTCACTGTTTCCTACCCATAGCCCCAGCTGCCCAACCCATTCTTCACTGCTGGGGATGGGTAAACCTGCTGTGCCTCCAAGAGGGGAGGTTGTTACATGCACATCTGGGGGTATTTCCAAGTTATTTTGTCATGTAAGCTTCAAGTCAAGCTACTGAGCTTGCCAAAGCATGGAGACCATTGAAATCTGGAAAGTGACAATAAAAACCGGGCTACATGCGGAGCATTTTGCAGAGAGAATGATCCAAGATTCTTCATTTATCCTCCTCTGTGAAAATAGGGCTTTGGATTAGAGACCTTTAGAGCTGAATGGAACTTTAGAAGCATCCTGTCTACCCCCCAGCTGAGGCCCACAGAAACATGAGTAGCCCATAGTCACGTAGCTAGTGAGTGGAGGAAGGTAGGCTCAAAACCAGGACCTTCTCATTCCAAGTCTAGTGCTCCCACCATCAGACTTAGAAAATGAAAATGAAAATGAAAATCGTTAAGAGATGCTAGCTTCAATTTTGTTAGTTTTGTGATCTGCATATGGAGATCAATATCCCTTGTAGCTTATGATCTGGCAGGAGCTACCGGGATAGAATATGAGGGGAGGCGTTCAGCAACTTGTACATTTGCCTGTTAATGTTTTGGCAACTGTTAAGTATTCTCATGCCAAGCAGTGAGCCTCCCAGGCCCCTCCCATTCAATGCCTACTTCTAAAGTTCTATATATTTGAAGTCAAATAAAATGAGGTTTCATCTTCTCCTAACACTTATATTTTACGACTTTCTTCACTTTTCAATTTATTATAAGGGGTCACTAGGTGGCACTGCAGTGGATAGAGTGCTGGATCTACAATCAGAAAGACCTGATTTAAATCTGTCCTAAGACACTTCCAAGCTATGAGACCCTAGGCAGGTCACCTAGTTGCTGCGTGCCTCAGTTCCCTCATCTGCAAAATGAGAATAATAATAATAATAGCACCAACCTCCCAGAGCTGTTGTAAGGATCAAAGGAGGTAATAATTGTAAAGCACTTAGCACAACCCCTGGCACACAGTAAGTGCCTGATAATTGTCAGCTATTATTATTTTCTCTAAAAGCACCCAGATGATTATAGAAATAGGTCTGAGTTACAAACTTTATGGGGCATTTTTGTGGGCAGGCTGTGATTTCAGTAGTATAGAGAAATTTGAGGTGAGGAAATTCCCACTATCAACAGAGATTTGATACCTTTTCTGCAACTTCTAGGTTTGGATCACTAAGAGGTAATGAGACTTGTCCCAGTCACACAGCTACTATGATGGAGAAAAGATTTGAATCCAAGACTTCTTGGCACAGAGTCTGGTCCTCTATTCTTTATGCTACCCTAGTTTTTTCATAATTATCCTAAGCAAATACAGAGTCAAACTCTTCTGATTAAAAAAAATCAGCTGTAATCTATCATTATTCTTTTTTTAACGTAACATTATTCTTTAGAAGAATGGAAACTTTTCAAAGTGATCCAGCTGTGACACAAAGAGGTCTTCAGACAATTGCTATGGCTATGAAAAGAAAGTCAGTAAATAAGGGATAGAGTTTCTTCCCCTTCCCCCCATCCTGTGGGGGGGGACACGTAAACCTACTTAGGAAAAAGACTGCCACCTCTATCATGGCTCTAGGGAATCACTTGGCATTCTTTTTGCCGCTGACTCTCCAGTGGGTCTTACAGGAGTGGGCTTTGCCCTCACTGCTCCACAGTACAGCAATGAGTCTCTTCTTGGAAACAAGCACAGTGCTACTCTTGTATTATCTGGCCTAGAGTAGAAGCATCTACGTGCCTCTGTAGTAAATAGAGTTCCAGGCCTGAAGTCAAGAAGGCTCCTCTCTCCCCAAGTTCAAATACGACCTTAGACATTTTCCAACTGGTTGACTCTGGCCAAGTCACTCATCCCTGTTTGCCTCAGCTTCCTCACCTGTCAAATGAACTGAAAAAGGAAATTGAAAACCACTCTCAAGAAAACCCACAATGGGGTCACACAAAGAGATGGATATGACTAAACAATAACAACAGAGAAGGTCAGGGAAGATAATCAAGGGGGCTAAGGTGTTAGAATTCAGATAAGAAACCTGCAGTGAATTGCAAAAATGGAAAAGAGAAGAATGAGAACTATCAGAGTTAGGCCAGAAAAATACTTTAAAATGTAAAATAATAATAATAATAAATAATAATAATAACAACAACAATAATTAGTACATTGGGACTCCATGCTATCTAAACTCCCTGATTCAGACTGTACACTCCTTGAGGGCAGGGGCACTGACTTTTGGGATTTTTTCATGACCAATTCAATTCAACAAGCATTTAAGTGCTTCCCATGTGGCCAGAAACATTCTAGGGAAAACAAAGCCTGGACCTCAAATTGCTAACATTATAATGGTAGACAACACTGTGACAGATTTTTTTTTTACATTCCTGTCTGACTCTGTGATCCCATTTGGGGTTTTCTTGGCAAAGATATGGGAGTGGGTTGCCATTTCCTTCTCCAGCTTATTTTACAGATGAGGAAACTGAGGCAAACAGGGTGAAGGCATTTGCCCAGGGTCACACAGCTAGTAAGTGTCTGAGGCTGGATTTGAACTCTGGAAGAGGAATCTTCCTAATTGCAAATCCAGTGTTGTACCCCCTATACTACCTAGCTGCCCACAATACAGATTACTAAATACAAAATAAATACAAAGTCATTTCGAGGAGGAGGGAAGAAGAAATAATAACTAGGGGGTGGAGAAGAGGGACTTGGTGAAAGGCTCAAGTAGGAGTTAGTTTCAAAGAGGATTTCCAGTTCACATGAGAAAAGTAAATGGCCAAAATATCAGCTTACTGTAATACATGACCCCTAGCCACCTCTAGCATGATCCTTGGGCTTTAAGGAGCTTCTGGCCTTTTCAAAATCTCCCAACCATTCCCCTGAACTGAAAATTTTGTGACCTCGACAACACATGTCAGAAAGTACCATATGGGGTTTTGAGAACAAAGGAAAAAACTGTTTTTAATTGAGACACCTTTCTTTTCTCCCCAGACAATCATAATAGCATGATTTCTTTGGGATAATTACATCAGCTTTAAGCTCTTGTCCTTTGCTTCAGCCTGCTGAGATGTACTGATGGTTTTATCCTAGAGTTCAACATATTAAAGTCTCTCCTTGAAACTCCATCATTAGTAGCAGGGGAACGAAACAAGGGAAGTTAGAAGAGGAGGATCTCGTACTAGTTCCACAGTACTAGTCACTAGTACTGGCACTAGAACTGGCTGTGGAGTAAGAGGACTGGGTTCAAATCCCAGGTCTGCAACTTACTACTCTTGTGACCTTGGATAAGTCACCTCACCACCCTGTGCCTCAGTTTCTTTCTTTGTAAAATGAGAGAATTAGACTCTGAAGTTCCTTGCAGTTCTTGGCCTATGGCCCTATGATCCTTGCTCTAGCTCCATCAGTGTAATTATGAAAATGGAGTGCCAAGAGAGGGTAGGAATTTCACTGGACAGGATATAGGAAACTCCCCGGGAATCCGTCTGTAATGCTTTGAGGGAAGGGGGTGGGGTCTGAACCAGTTGGGCTGAGCGGAGGCTGCCTCCAAGGGCATTTCCACAGTAGAATGAAGAGGAGCCAGAGAGTGACCAGGGGCTTTGGAACAGCTCGGCAGATACACACAGTGGGGAGCACAGAAAGGAATGTACTTTACAGAAGTCAGACACGACTGAAGGGTGTTGCGGGGGTATCCACAGATTAGGGCAGCTGCGGTTTTCCTCCTGCTGACGGCCAGAGTGTCTCTTTTTGGAGTCTTTACTATAGGGAGGCACTCACAAATCTCTTCGGTGGTTTGAGGCAAAGGAACATCCTATTTCCCTAGCCCATGCACAATAAGCACCCAATGAGAGATCACGGGCTAACAGACCTGTGGTCCTGAGCCAGCCTAGAGATCCCTAAAACAGTTGGCTCAGGAGAATTTGTTCCCTAGATAGAAAGCACAGGGCAAAGTCCAAAAATGCTTGGAGCATTGTGAATTAGTACCAGAGGGGCAGCTAGATGGAACAGGGGATAGAGCACCAGCCCTATAATCAGGAGGACCTGAGTTCAAATATGGTCTCAGGCACTTAACACTTGGGCAAGTCACTTAATCCCAACTGCCTCTCAAAAAAAAGAAAGTCACAGAGAATTTGTACCATAGCCTTCTGAGGTAATGGCTTTGAAGAAAACCATGATGAGATGGGTAACGTCTCGTCTGTTAAAGTCCAATCGCTAGAGCACTCGAATTAGAATCAGGAAGTTGTCGTTCAGTCATTCGATCACGTCCAACTCTCTGTGACCTCGTGGACCAGACCGTCCATGGAGTTTTCTTGGCAAAGATAGTAGAGAAGTTGCCATTTCCTTCTCCAATGGATTAAGGCAAACAGAGGAAGTGTCCAATGCTGGATTTGAATTCCGGTATTCCTGACTCCAAGCCCAGTGTGCTATCCACTGAGTCATCTAGCTGCCTGGAGTCAGGAAGCCCGGGTTTCAAATTCTGCCTTAGACATTTACTACCTGTATGACTCTGGAAAAGTTGATTAACATCTGAGTCTCAGTCTTGTCTCCATTTTGCAGATGAGGAAACCATCTCTTAGGTCTCACAGTTGTCACTGAGGATCAAATGTGATGATGTACAGAAGGCACTTGGAATATCTAGGGAAATGGCAGCTATTTTTTAACCTCTTACTTACTCATCCCCACTTTCTTCTTTGTGAGGGTGCCAGAGCCTGGCAAGAAGAGAAAGAAGGAAGGTCCAAATGCCTTCCCTGATTGTGTTCAGGGAAGGTAGATCAGCATCAGTCCTCCAGTAGAGTAATTAAAAAAGAACCTAGCAGGGAATAATTACAATCTATTAAATGCATTTATTAAAACCATCCACAGGATCTGGGCTTCAGGCTGTATCCACAGAGCAGGCAACATCCAACATACTCATTAGTTAAATTATTTCATGCCAGTTAATTCATTTGATAAGATTATAGGCCCAGGCCTATTGTCCAAGAGCTTGGCTCATTTCTTTGTTCTGCAGCATCCCTCTCCTACAAATAACGCCAAGCAAAATGCTGGCTGCTGCTCTCATCAGAATAAAACAGATTTGATTTTTTATAATTTACGAATTTAAAAACCACAAACAAAACGCCAAGTATAACTAGGGGATAGAAAGAGAGCACTCAAATCCTCTCAACAAGTTCAATCCCCAGGCCCAGGCTGAAAGAATTTGGGTTTGGAACTGTTGACAGGCACCATAAGTGACTCAGATTTCTGGTGACTGATTAGTTGTACCTGGGTTAAGAGATCAAGGATAAAATGTGACGGGATGACTTCATTCCTCCCCTTATGTGGACAAAAATCAGTGGTAGCAACTGTTCTAGAGAATCTGATCTTTACTTCATTACCCATCAGCAGCCCAAGGAATATCATGCCTTCTCCATCATAAGCTCATCACCTGAAATCTTGGCAGCTTTGACACTCAGAACCTCAGCACCTGTGGCCACCTCAGTCCTCTGACCAGGGAGCTGAGGGGTAGAACAAGCAATCCTCCTAAATAAACTCCTTCCCTGTTTCACCCTCCTTTTCCCCAGTTGTCTTGCCCCATTTTAATTGTAAATTCCCTGAGGGCAGAGACTTGGCTTTTTGTGTATTATTTATAATAATCCCACTGTGCTTTGCACAGTGATTGACACTTAGTTTAATAAATACTTAATTAAGGACTAAGAGAAGATATTGGGCAATAACTTGTCGACTAAGAGAAGACTGGTGTGAGGGGGATATCCTAGCTGTCTTCAAGTATATATATGATATAAATAACTAAGATAGAAAGATTAGACCTTAACAATCACAGGTATAAAACTGGAAGAGGACTTAGAGGCTATTAAGTCTACCTCTTCCATTTTACAGATGAGAAAACTGAGGCACAGAAAGGTTAAGAAAATTATCTGGTGTCACTCACAGATACTAAGTGTCCGAGACACATTTTGAACCCAGCCGGCCAAGCTCCAAGTCTGATAATCAATACGCCATGCTACCTAACTAAAAAGAAAACTGCCTAAGTATTAGAGCTATCCACAAATGAAATGGTGTGGACTGGGGATATATGTGGAGGTGGTAGGGAGAGCTTCTTTTAATCATTTGTGGGATGAATATGTTGTAGGAGAGATTCTTGTCGAGGGTTATATTGGACTAGATAGATTCGAAATTCTGTGATTCTTTAAAAGGCATCATAGCATAATGGAAAGAAGAGTCAAAAGTCATGGGTTCTAGGACTTGTTCTTCTATTTTTAGCTATGTGACTTTCAACAAGTTTAAGCCTCAATTTCCTCATTTGTAAAATGGAAAAAATAATATTTGTACTAACTCCCTCTGAGAGACAAGGATCTAATGTGAATGAATGTATGTGAAAATACTTTAGAAGGATTCTGGCAAAATGACAGCCAAGTCACAAAAGAGCCCTGTTCCCTCATGCAAAAACAGAGATAGAAGTGTCTCCAAATAAAAAAATAAACAAATCAAAAGGAGAAGGTGGGAGGCAAAAAAGTCTCAATAGAGAATGGCCTCTCAGATAATGAAATGGAAAGGACAAGGAAATGAGCTAACAAGAAAAAAAAGACTCGAACAAGAAAAACAAATATTATGGCTTACAGATTTCTAAAAAGTCACCATAAGAAAAAAAAAATATATATATATAAATTCAAGAACAGCCCGAGAAATGAAGCTGGAACCAGCACAAGATACATCTAATTCAATAACAAACATTTTAAATGAAAATAAGCAAGAAACTGACATTAGTTTAGAAGCAGCTGATGTCTGGAAAAAGATTTCTCATCAGTTAAAAAAAAGAACAAGAAAAAATAACAAGGATCAACAACAGGGAAGAAGTGTGATAAAAGTTTCAATGAAAACAAGGTTTCATGAGAAATAAAATTGCTGTTTGCAAACCAACTGGCAAGAGCATAACAGCAACAACAATACTAATAATACAGCTCAACAATTATATGGCACCTTAAGGTTTGCAAAGCCATATACATATGTTATATTGGTTGATTATTAGCACCACAACTGGGGGGAAAGGACTTAAAAACTTTACAAAGAGAAATGGCAGATTAGAAGACAGAAGTCCAGAGAGATGATTTTTAAAATCACCAAATTTACCCTTCCCCTTCCCCCAAAAACGCAAAGAAAAGAAACATTTCTAGCAATACTGAGATCAAGGAAGGCGACTACAGACCAGCAGAATCCACTGGAAGTCAACAGAGAGGACTATCATTTTCAACTCACCCACACACATTCAGTCAATCAATCAGCAAACATTTATTATTTATTACATGCCAGGCACTGCCCTAAATAGTGGCGATGTAAAGAAAAAGCAAAAACAATAATACCTGCCCTGAAGGAGCTTATACCTTGGAAGAGACAACATATACTTACTTCCAGCACTTAGCACAGTGCCTGACCGCGTAGTAAGTGCTTGATAAATGTTTACTGATTGGTTGATTGAAATCTATGTATAAAAAATAAATGCAGTAGTTCCTTAAAAGGAAAGGCACTAACTAGCAGCTGGAAACACCCGGAAAAGCTTCCTGGAGGATATGCCACTCTGAGTCTGAAAAAAAAACAAAAACCAGGAATTCAACTCTAGGGTTATTGTCAAATTCTAGAATTGTGTGAATCAAAAAAAAAGTTTTTGGAAGGGGCTAAGATTGGTCACATAATGTCACCCAGTCATTCAACACTGGAACTTCGGAAAGTCTCCTAAAAAGGACCCAAAATGACACATAAGAGTTTGTTCTAACCACACAGAAAAAAAAAAAAAAAACTAAGTGGATAAAGAATGCTTTTTACTTTGTTTTGTTTTGTTTTGTTTTTTACATGCAGTTGAATAGACAGCTCATAGACCTAGTCTATCAATGCATATATCTAATGTAGATACTGTAGCTGTGCAATGCACTGAATACAAAGTAAGTGTAAGGGCAGGATCTAGGTTGAATTTGTGAAACTGAAGAGTGTTTTTTAGTGACCACAACTCTGATATCCACAATATATAGGGAACAGTTACAAATACATATGGCCAAGAACCATTCACCAAAATGCAAATCAGAGGATATTAATCAACAGGTTTTAGAAGATAAAATACAAATGACCAATAAACATATAAAATGCCATATGAAAGAAATGTGGTAAGCCAAAACAACTTTGAGGTTCTACCACATGGCTATCAAACTGGTATTATCACCTGAGATGAGACAAGGTCTCATCTTTCAGGAAAATTATTTGAAATTATGTAAAAAAAAATCGTTCAACTGTTGATACACTTTGATCCAATAATAACACTGCTGAGCATTAACCCAAAAGGAACAAAGACAAAGGGGAAAATTCAATATATGCCATAACACTTTGAATAGGACTTTTTAATACGGTCACAAGAAACTAGAAATAAGTTAAGTACTTATCGATTAGGGAATGGCTTGACAAATTCTGCTATATGACAGTAATAAGAACAAATATAAAGAACTGAGAAAACATGGCAAGACTTGTATAAACCAATCCAGAGACAAGTAAAAAGAACCAAGAAAACAATCTACATGCAATGTCTACGATAGCACAGCACCATTAGAACTCAGATCAATTCAATGAATAGTCTCACCTCCAGAGAGCTTATGAAACAGCACCATCTCTCTGCTCTGGGAAGAGAGTTTGTAGTCAAGGTACAAAATGAGACCTACAGTCTTAGCCATGATCAATATATGAATTTATTTTTGCTTTATATTGGGGGATATGGTGGTATTAGAAAATGAGAGAGATACTTTTTTAAAAAGCATTCATACTTTTATACAGAAAAATATTATTTAAAATAACAAAAAGTATCAAATATCTAGTAACAGGCCTTCCAAGACTCGGTATGGACCTATAGAAGGTCAATTAAAAAGTATTTTATAGACACACAAGAATTATGTACTTGTAGAGATGTTTGTGGTTAGGCCAAACTAATGGAGTAATAATGGCATTATTACCCTAACTAATCAATAAAGTTAATGCTGTATTAAATCAAAATTCCAATAGCAGACTTTATAGAATTGGATAACACTCAAGCAAAGAACAAAATGTTCAGAACTCAAAGGAAATTATGAAAAAGGAAAAGGAATAAGGGGATTTCTACTTTCAGAGCTCCCATTATAATCTTCAGGAATACTTATCAAAATTATCTGATCATGTATAAAACAGAAAAAAATAGATTAGCAAAATAAAGCAAATAATAAGACCTTTCTGTACAAAACATATTTCAAAGAAGAAAAAAATGGAAGCAAATCATACTTCTAAACATTGGAGATCAACTTTATTAATTATAATACATGACTATCATGAAATATTATTACATCACCAAAAATGAAAAATAGGAAAAAATCAAAGAAAACTAAGCAGACCGATACACACCATGTAACCCACAGACATGGCTCTTACTCTCTCAATTTTCCAACTACTCCCTAAAACTCTAAGTTGCAAATCTCTATCGGTAAAAGGAGTTTTCATGCTAGTAACCCTCTACACTTATGAAAATACATGGACAAAACTCTCAAATCTAGACCCTAAAAAAACAAGATATGTGAAGTAATACATAGTGAAGGAAGTAGAGTCAAAAGAACAATATACACATTGACCAACTGTGCAGTTAAAGGAAATAACAGCAAAAACCCAAGTTATATACACGGAAGAAGATCAAAAAGGATCATAATAACAAGGATGAAATGGATACCACTGGAGTCAAGTCAAAATATACATTGTTGAGGTTGGGGAAAGAAAACAGCAAATAATAGTTATGGACACGTGTACTATCATTTACGGGCTTTTTTTGTTTTACATACTTTCTTTTCTTCTGTTCCTGTTTATAGATTTTAATTACCTTTACATGTCAAGGGAAAATTCCATAAAACTTATATTAAAAAGGAAAACACTTTGTAAAGGACCAAGTTCAACAGAAATATAAGCCATCATTATTATGCATATAAAGCAGTAGAAATAGAATGATTGGCCAGCATCTGGTTTTAATTTGCTTTTAAGAAAGATGACTTCATTTTCTTTAAATGTTGGGATTTAAAGGTATTCAATATGTGTAATTTGAGAACTCCAGCACCAAGGGGAGTAGCATTAAGATTGCCAATACCTTCCAAACCAGGCAACAGAGATGCTAAGCAAAGGTTCAGTCCTTTTAGATCAGAGAACTGTGTAGAATATAGAACTAGAAGAAACTTTAAGGATCAGCTAATCAAGCCTCTCTCTATTGTACAGATGGGGAAAGTGAGGCTTCAAGAGGGGCAAAGACTTGGCCAAAATTCTTACTACCTGCTAAACTAGAATATAACAACAGGTTCTTTTTTTTCAAAAATAAAATAAAGTGTCTCTATGCATATCCAAAACATTCTCCTCAAAGATATGTAAAGGTTCCACTTCAAGACAGTTTCCTAGGGCACAAGGATGTCAGCTGTCAACCACCACAAATGCAATCGTTATATAAGAGCCCCAGAAACAGGGAAACATCCTTTCATTTGTCAGACACTTCTCAAGAGCAACAGCTTGTTATCGGTCTCATTATTTGATGGCAAAGAGTTCATTTTTTTTGTTTGTTTTGACTTACTTAACTTTTGTTTTAGTTCCATTATAAAAATGTCATGTACTGTCATTCATACTTTATAACTCAGGCATTTTAAATTCTGCTCATAGTATACTTTTAAGCAATATGAGCTTCATCATTCACCTATTTTATATTTCCTTGTTGATCTTTTGGTCAGGGTAAAGGAAAGTCAGTTCGTGATTAAGACAGGAATGTGGAAAGGTCTCCTCAAATTTTGGCAGGCTCCCTGATTAACTGGAAGCAAGCTGGAGGTTGTTGAATGTATCAATCAATCCCAAATTAATGGAGAAGGGACTTCTGGAGGAAGATAACGTCACTCATTTCTGGGGCCATAAGGGAAACAAATACCATGACACATGGATTTCCTGCCTTGGGGGGTAAATAGGTTCAGCTAGACCTGGGGAATTCCAGATAGAATTAGTTAAAAGTTAAATATTGTAAGTTTGGCCAGTTCCAATTGCTCAGTGAAGAAAGCCATATATACCCAGAGAGAGGGATGTGAAATGTGGACCACAACACAGCATTTTCATGCTCTCTATCGATGTTTGCTTACATCGGGTTTCCTTTTTCTGATTTTTCCTTTCTTGTAGATACGATTTTTCTTGCACAAAAATGATAAGTGTGGAAATATGTATACATATATTCGATTTGTCAAGTATTTTAACATAATTAACATGTAGTAGATATCCTGCCATCTTAGGGGAGGGGTGGGAAGGAGGGGGGAAAAATTTGTAACGGAAAGCTTTGTAAGGGTTAATGTTGAAGAATTACCCATAATATGTTTAGCAAATAAAAAGTTTTAATTAAAAAAATAAAAAAAAATATTGTAAGTTTGGGAGTATGCTTCAAAGACCATTAAAGAGGAAAATAGTAGAGATCTCTCTCTCTCTCTCACACACACACACACACACACACGCCCACACACACACACACACAGGATCACACATCTAGAATTAGGATGGATCATAGAAATCATGTGGTCCAAGCCCTTCATTTTACAAATGGGGAAACTGAGGCCCAGAGTGGAAAAGTGACTTGTGCAAGATTCCCCAGGAAATAGGTGGCAGATCTGAGGTTATAATCCAGGTCCTCTGACTCTGAATCCAGTGTTCCTTCCACTGAACCATACATACATGGCAATCAGTCAGTGGCAAAGAGAGCCTCAGTGTTAAATGTGCCTATTCTCTTTTCCCTTGTAAAAACTTCCATTTGTAACATTCTTCAATACTTTAATAGAATAATTCTATCTTCTGTGAGGGTATTCCCTCCAATATGAAAATTGCGATCTGAGCCTTTTCTATGTTCTTATGTTTCTTAGTCATTTTCTATCAAAAGTCTTCTCACTTACAATCTACTCAATGTTCCAGAAGTGGCTTTGAAGCACTCAAGTCCTCAATTTCTGTCAATAAGACATGATAGTTCTACTTCTTTTTTGAATCATACATTTCCTAAAGTATAACTTTAATTCTACTTCTTACATGCACGTCATTGTAGGCAATGACGCAAATTCTCTCCACCCACTACGTGTTTTTCTATTGCCCTTTGAGTCATAATCAATTTTGATTCTTTAGAGATTATAGTGGTCCATGACTCACCGTTAAGTAGCACTCATTACCAGAAGAATATTGGGATTTTTTAAAATGGATTTTGTGCTAGTGGGCAGTTTGAGATGATTGAAAATCACCCAAATGGAGTCCAGCCCCCTCTCCTCTTTTTATTCAATTCTGGACCCAATTTGTCTGCAGCAAACTAATGGACTCCATAAGCTCCCCATCCAAAGTCCTGTAACAGTCTGGGCAATAAATAGTCATTCGTTTGGATTTTATGTTTTGAATTTCATTAAAGAGATGCTTAAGTATTCTGGGACTTGATGGAATTAGCACAATGTCATGTGCAATCAGAACAAGTAGAAGACTTCCCCATCTATAAGTAACTTGGGTAGAGTCCACGAGAGGGGCAAACACTTTTAATAAGCAAAGCGCTCTGTCTCAAACACTGGCAATGGACTCTAGCCCTTTATTCTGCCCACTGAAGTCTTTCCCTTTCTTCTAAGCCCAATGCAAGCTGCCACCTTCACCATAAATTCTTGTACGACTCTGTCTACCATAAAGATGATTTCACTTTCTGCAAACTCCTCAGAGGAGAAACAGAATTTCAGAGTTGGAAATGACCAGCTCTGACACACCTGGCAAGTCACCAACCAGCCTTTACTCAAATTGAAGGGCACTCCATCACTCCCAGAGGTATTCCATTCCTGACCTCAGGTCTCAATCTGCCTCTTGGCAACTTCCATCCATTTCTCCTAGGATAAACAAGTGTATCCCTCCTTCCAGATGAAAGCCAGTTGAACACTGAGACTCATGCCCAGTTATCTCTTCTGTGGGCTAGACCTCTCCTTTTTACTTCTTATACTCCCCTTTGTAACAGTTAATTAATCCCAACCTCGCCTAACCCGTCTATTGGAAGGTAAGCTCCTTAAGGGCAAGCCTAGTATCTTACTCATCTTTTTATCCCCAGCGCATAGGATAGGCTCTTCCAATTTAGCAGGCACTCAAGAAATGTATATTGAGTCAATCTGAACGGTCAGGGTACCTTAGAAAGATGGTGACTCGGTTCTGGGAGCCCAGAATCAGTTAGGAGGGCAGTGTGATATAGTGGAAAGGGCACTGGACAGTACATGAGTTCTCTTGCTAATTCACTACTTGACTTTGGGCCAGTCCCTTCCCTTCTCTAAATCCCCTCAGAGTTAGCCTCTCATCTGTACAAATGAAAGATAGGCTAAAACTTCCATTTGTTCTAAAAAAAAATCAATCAACTGATCAATCAATATTTCAAAGCACCTACTGTGTGCCAGGCACTGTTCTAACTGTGGGACATACAAAAAAGAGGCAAAAGACAGGACCTGCCCTCGAGGATCTTACAATGTAACGAGGGAGACAACATGAAAACCAATGTCTACAAAGCAACTATATATAGGATAAATAGGAAAAAAACAGATTGAGGGGAAATCTATAAATTTGAAATGTGTCTATTTTAAGGGGGTCCGGCCATTTCAACTTGAAACTGCCTTCATTTCTTTTAAGCTGGAATCTGTTGGGTTTTACTCCCATTTGATTCTGTAAACTTGTCCCTCTGAGGCAAAATCCCACCAAATGGTTAGAGAAGCACATCATCCCAATCCCTTACTTCCTGCCAGGCAATTGCTTAGCTTTCCTTTCCTTTTTTAAAAAAATAATTACACTTAGTTTATTTTTAACCTTCATTTTTTTTAAATCTCGAGTTCTCAACTCTCTTCCTCCAGCCCCCATCCTGACCCATTGAGAAGGCAAGCAATATATCAATTATATGTGTGAAATCATACAAAACATATTTTCCTATTAGCCATGTTGCCAAAAAACCCAGAAAAATAAAGGAAGTGACAAATGTCTGCTTCCATCTGTACTCAGAGGTCAGCAGTTCTGTCTCTCTTTAGATGGCATTTTTCTTCATGAGTCCTTTGGAATCGTCTTAGTTGGTAGTAATTGATCAGAATCTTAGCTTTACTTTCTAAATTCTCCCAATCGTGGATCTTCAAACTGTCCTTGGTAAATGATGCCCGCCACCCCTCCCTCGTGCCCACTGCCAGAGCAGCTAGTGTGTTTCAAAGAAGCTGGCAGAAAGATGGGCCTGAGATAACTCAAAAGCCTTCCCCCTTGCCTTGTATTTCTGGAGGCAGGCACAGTCCAGTCTGAGGTTCAGGGGCTTGCCAGCATCGGCTTCAGAACTGTATGCCTTCAGTTGTTTGGGTATCCTTCTCATCAAACAACACTAACGCAAACCGTCTAACTGGCAAGAGCCATACAGCTACCAGACAGATGGAACCGAGGCCACGGTTCCTTCCCAACTTGGCTTAATGGGCCCTGGCAAGCTGCCCTCCCCAAATCTGAATGCAAGACGAATCAATTAAAACCGGATGCCAGGCATAAACACTACCCTGTTGGCATCATTTCTCTCATCAACAAGTGACTCATCAGCTGATTCCACAGGTATAGGAGTGGGGTGGGGGTGGGGGGTCAGGCTCTGGCTATGTCAATTTTTAGTGTTAAAAAAAAAAAAGCAACAACTCGGTGCTGCAGTACTGCTGGGACCAGCACCTTCTAGCAGGGCCAGAGGTGGGGGAAGGGGACTTATCATCAAAGGCACCTCGGAGGTCAAAGATCCCAACCCAGGCCGTGTCCATCAATTCCCTCTCTGACACCTTCATCAAGTACTTATCAATCATCTGCTCCAACGTGGTAGTACCGAATGAATGTATGGGGGAAACCCCGAACTTCAAAGACTGGAGTCCGATATAGTTCCTGGCTCTGTGACTTGTTAGTTATTTGCTCATGAGGAAACCACTTTTCCTTCTCTGAGTTTCAGTTTCTGCCTCTGTATACTGAATCAATGGAACTAGATTATCTCTAAGGCACTCTCTAGTTCTCTTGAACTATGACTCCTGCTCCAGTGACAGGGAGCTCACTACCTCCTGAGGTAAATCATTTCATTTATAGAAAACTGATTATTAGGAAGGATTTTGAAAAGTATATAAATAGAGACAGAGAGGGGGGAGGAGAGGAAGAGAGTAAGAGTATGTGAGACAGAGATACAGATACAGACATAAAGAAAGAAACAAATACAAAAAGAGAGAGACACGGAGACATACACACAGAAAGACACAAAGAGGGAGAAATGGACAGAGACACACACACACACACACACATATACACATATACACAGTGAGCAAGCAAGCCCCAAAATTTGCTTCCCTATGATTTTCACGCACTAGTCCTAGTTTCTCCCCTGGAGACGAGCAGAACAAGTCCACTCCCTGTTCCACACCACAGTTCAACCCCTTCGTTTTACAAGTAAGGAAAGTGAGTCAAAGAGAGACTAACTTGCCCAGGGTCACCTAGTTTTATTGAGTGTCTGAGGTAGGATTTGAACCTAGAGGTCTCCCTGACTCCCAACTCAAAGGCCTCTCTATCCATTGTATGATCATCATGCTGTGTTAGTGAATCTAGAACCCAAAGAATGATAGACGTAGTGACTAGGACACTATAAACAAAGACAACACTAAAAGGCAGCAAGACTTAGCTCCAATTCAATAGATGACAGTATTTAAAATCACTCCAGTTCAAATATATTTCCTTTCCACCATTAACAAGTGATCACTAAAAAACAGAGAGGGGTACATACTATCAGTTGCCAACACTTCTACTTCGCTGTTGTTTCCTAAGGGTCAGGGAATGGGGGGGATATATTAAGAAGTGACTGGTATAAGAAAACATCAACAAAATAATAATAAAGTAGAAGGAGAGGCTACTTTCACCTGGTGGAGGGTTGGCGGGGAGATGATCAGGTAATGCTTCCTGGAGGAGAACTGGCTTTGGAGGAAAGGAGGCACGTAGAGATTTAGGGGGAGGAGGCAGAGAGGAAGGAAGCCGGCTAGTTCAGAAATGGGTATGAGCAAAGACAAAGAGATGGGAAAAGGAAGGGGAAAGGTGAGAAGGGGGAGCATGACCAGGGGAAATGATGTTTCCTTCATTTGACCTCCTGGCATTGAGGACTTCCTCTTATGCACTTATTCTAATTTGGATTTTATTTACCTGGGTATATACCTCATCTCCCCACATATACTACCCCCCCACCATCTGATTCTCAATTTCATGAGAACTTAATTATCTTTGCATCTCCTCAGTCCTATGTGTTGAGTGACTAAACTAAAGAAAGAAATCAGAGGTTCACAACATTCCTGTCATATGAAAATTACAAAGCAACCAAAACTCAGATGATCGCCTGTATTCGACAGCCATCGTCATTCGGGGTGATCACCTGGATGAAAAATTGCCAATTCCCCAAACGGTCCAGAACTGCTCCATTGAGAGACATTATTAGGCGATTTAGATCTCTATTATTAAAACCACAGAGATTCCCCATCTACCTCAAAAGGTTGTTCAATCAAGAGAAAACAAGCGAAGTGAAAAACATTAGCATGGCCTTTTAGGCAATTACTTTAACATGATCCCAAGTTCTAGGAAATCTTTCTTCCTTTTTTTCCAAAATTCCTATTAGATAGATTCCTTTTTCATAAAGATAATATGATTTGGAATAACAATGGCCAGGGACCAGAATGGAAATCAGTTCCTGTTAACACTTCAGGGTTTCTTTCCCCAAAAGGCAGATCAGGATGTGCACACACACACACATCCACACACACATATGCTTCCCAGGATGCCCTCCTAACCTCAAAAGCAATGATGCCTATTAAACCCAATCCTTCTGAGAGCTCCTAGGGTAAGGTGACACTAGAGAAAACACAGTCCTCAGGAAGATAAGGCCTTATCCTGGCTTTCAGGATTTGAATGTTTTGGTTCCAATTCCTGTCTTATCTCCTTGGAAATCCAGACACAAACTCGATGTTATCGCATTGATCTTTGGCAGGAAGAAGCAAGAAGTCTCCAGCCCAGCGTGCAAACACCAGTCAAGTGGTCTGGAATCTGTGAAAGCCCCAACACTCTTAATGCAGCAGTTACACGCCTGGATTCAAATCATGGGGCCGAGAAGCAAGTTTGTTCCTGAGAAATAATGAAAGAGTTATGGCCAAGCTCTGGTTGTTTTTTTTTTTCCTTTCCTTTCTACCCCCTTTCATCCTAATCTGAATGTTTTCCCATTCAACAGCTTCCATTCACCCAGCACTACTATCAAGTGGGGCAGCTCACTTGCCAACCGGCCTGGGGGGGGGAGGCAAAAAAAAAAAAAGCTGAAGTCAGAAAACCTGGTCTTTAGACTTGGTGAGCATGCCCAAGTCAATTTCCACACCAAGGGCCTCAGTTTTTCTCACTAGTAAAATGGCCCAGATGTTAACTGACATTGGGTGGGTTTTGTCTAATTATTCCCATTTGGCAGAAGAGAAACCTGAGCATGGGGGGGGGCGGGGAGAGCTCAGCTTCCCCCTCTGTCAAATTAAGGGTTGAATTAAATATTTCTAAGCTCTCTTTCCTGTCCTAAATCTTTCAGGGTCACACAGACAGTAAATGTGGCAGCCCTGGGATTCAAGCCCTTTGCCCTTTCCACGATAGTGAGCCAGCACACGCCTTTACACAAAAATAATGAGACTCGCTCCTCTCCCAACAAAAGTAAAAGCTGGAAATGAAAGCCAAAATCCATTTTGTAGATATTGAGGGGGTGTTTATTGTGGCTTGGTGGCAGATTTGTTATCTGACAGCGGCAATCTCTGCAATGTCCTGGCACTGAATTAGAAAGGATATTGCTTAATAAAGAATAGATTTTCAGTTAAGTATCTTTTTGTGGCCAAGTACACACACACACACACGCACACACACGCACACACACGCACACACAGAGCCTGGAACCCACATATCTTAAGGCTATTGTTTCCCTGTTCAACATAGGCTCAATAGCTGTGTATTTTCTGTTTGAATTGAAAACTAGTCAACAGGTAAAAGGAATGAATGCCCTCAGGATATGGGGCTCCATATTCATTTTTACCTCTTAGCACATGCCCAAATACAAATCAAATTGTAAACTATCAGGCCTCTGCTAATATAGATAGCCAGACTTATTAGGAAAGAAGTAGCAGGGCTTTAAAGCCTCAGCTGCTTTTTTTTTTAAAACTCCAATCTCCTTCACATTGAGACCTTAAATTAACTAAAACAACATTAAGCAGAGATGGACTAGCTATGAAAGCAGAGAGATGGAGTGAAATCGGGGTTCTCACAGAATGCCACAGAAGGAATCGGGGCTCTCAGAAGGCAACTAAATACACTTGCTTTGTTTTACATGCATGAGAGGAAAAGGCAGTGCATGTCTCAGGCTCTGTGCTAAATATCTCATTTGATCATTTGAGGCTTACAACAACCCTCAGAGGTTGGTTTTATGATCCTCAATTTATACTTGAAGACACAGAGGGAGATAAAAGTGAAATGACTTGCCCAGAGTCACACGTTAGTAAATATCTGAGGCCAAATTTGAACTCAGATCTGCCCAACTCCAGCACTCTGTCCACTGACTAGACACAATATAGCAGAAAAAATACTGGACTTGGAGTCAGGAGGGACCCGAGTTCAAGTCTCCACTTTGGGACTTGCCAGCTATACATACAATCATAGGCAAGTCACCTCTCTGAGCCTCAGTTTCCTCATCTGTAAAGTGGGACTAATAATATCTGCAGTACCAATCTTACAGCGATGTTCTAGGGTAAATTAAAAGCACCTTATAAAACTTGGGACTTGCCAGCTATACATACAATCATAGGCAAGTCACCTCTCTGAGCCTCAGTTTCCTCATCTGTAAAGTGGGACTAATAATATCTGCAGTACCAATCTTACAGTGATGTTCTAGGGTAAATTAAAAGCACCTTATAAAACTTGAAGAGTTTTATGTTAGGGTTTTACTTTTCTATCCAGATCTGTGATTTCATTGGTAATAGAAAAGCAACTGCTTTGTAAATCATCTCCTTAGAGGCTTTGTCTGGGGATAACCGAGAGAATGACTTGCCCAGGATCTGTCAGAGGCAGGGTTCAAATCTAAGCCTTCTTGACTTCAAAGCTTGCTCTATTGTTCTTTTTGTTATTATTTCTCATGAGGAAACTGTGGCTCAGGGAACGGGACTTGACCGAGGTTATGCAGCTAGTAAACAAAGCAGAGTTTCAAAGTTGGGACCCTCAGAACCCACATCTCATGTCCTTGCCGTTACTTTCCAAATTGGCAGGACTTAATAGGGCATGGCATGGTGGAGAGAGAAAGACAACTTGACTGGGATTCACAAGTCCAGAGTTCTAGTCTCAGTTTTGAGGCTTCTGAGTTGTGTGTCTTTTGTATAAAATACTTTCCCTCTTCCAGATGGTTTCAATCAAAGTCTTTCTAGAACTAAAGTAAAAAAAGAAACCATCATTTGGAATGGGAAAAGTCTGTAATCTTAAAGGAAATAACCAAAAAAGAAAAGAAAAGAAAAGAAATGAGAAGACATAGTATTACCAGATCTCAAGCTCAATTGTCAAGTAGTAAAAATCAAAACTATATGGTAGGAAATCAAAAGAGTGGAAGAGATGGGACAAGCAAGATCCAAAAACAATTGTCTATAGTGGTCCAATGTTTAATTATCCCCTAAACTAAGCTACTAGGGGAAGGATTTTCTATTCAACAAGAACTGCTGATAAAACTGAAAAGAAAGGGAAGAAATTAGATTTAGAGCAGCCTTTTACACCACATATCACAAAACGCTCGAAATAGATACCAACTTAAATATAAAGGGCCACATCATAAATCCATTAGAGAAGAACAAGAGATATCTTTTGCAACTATGACCAGGGGCCAAATTGATAACCAAATATCTGCTATCCATCAACCCTGGGTTAGGCCCAGTGGGAGATGCAAGGATGCATATGAGAGGAGGGGTGAGGAAGGTCTTAAGCAAGATATCAAAAAGTATTTCTCTCTTTTGGGTCTTCTTGCACACAGGGTTAAATATCTTCCTTTAAATAACAGGTATGAATAAGCAAAGCATGACTTGTTGGTTTTGTGAGGGAAGAGAAACATACCCTGAGGTCTGCCATCCTGCCACCGTGGCTAAGATGTTGATTACAAAGTCCAAAGGACAGAGAAGAGAAAAGTTGCCGCTTTAGGGGAAAAGGATTCATTGGGAACCTGTACCTTTCTCTTTCGGCCCATTGCTCTGGCTCAGAGACCATAAATCAGAGCTGAAATTTCTAAGTGGCTAGAGAAGAGGGTTATGTTTGAAAATTAGCAAAGTCAAACAGCTCTCCAGGCAAACCACTTCAAAACACAGGTCTAGTTCACCAAAAAAGAAGCAAGAAACTAGAGGGACAGTGATACAAAAAATAATCTCCTCAGCTTCACTGAGAAAGGACACAAAAGGAATATCTGGGGATGGAAGTGGAAATTAGCAACTGGGAGAAGCCCAGCGGAACTATTTTTAAATGATCTGGGTATTTTTTAAATGCTTTGCACACGCCTTCAGCTATGATGTTCTAAAGTCTTCTCAGTGACTGACCAATCTCTTGATAATGATTTTCAGCTTTCACTGGGGGCACAGAATGTCAAGGGGAAAAAAACCAAGGCAGGATATCATTTATAGTCTTGGTTTCCTCCTCTTTGAAATGGGAATATTCTTGGCATTCTCTACCTCACAGCTTGAATGGGAGCCAGAGGCTTTACAAACCATCTGAGGATAAGGATAAAAAGGGGACCTGGGGTTTCACTGGAACTGTCCGGGGAGCTGTTTGTCTTCCTAATACAAGATGGCAGCTTCTCTGCCAACTGAGAGCAGTGAGGAGGCAAATAACTGACCCGGCAATGAGTGTGGGAGAGGGGCCTTGAAAGCAAGGCTTCCACCAGGCTGCCTGTCTGAAGCGTGGAGCACAATAGAAGCGGGAGCTCTGGATATTATGGCTAATCTTCTAAGGCTGCAAAGGGGATCAAATGAAGTAAAAGATGTGAAGGCTTGGCAACCCTAAAGTATTATGTAAAAACGTGAATTAGAGCAGCATCAATATTTAAGCAAACTCAAAGGAAAGCTACAACTGCAGACATATCACAGGAAGGGGGGTTTTTAAAGCATCCCACCATTCCATGCTAAGAAAGGAAGCAGCCCGGGGTGGGAGGCAGATTTAGGCTCCGATCAGGCCAGGCCTGACACTGAATAGCCGTAGGATCTTGGTCAAGTCATTGTTCCTCCTCGGGCCCCCGTGAAATGCCCGATTTGTTTAGCGTAAAGCTCCAACAATGTCACGGCGGTCCCTTTACCACCTATATATGATAGGAAAGAGATTGGCTTTAAAAATCAGGTGTTCCTGAAGAAGCTAGCATCCTTTTGGAGGATTAAAGGGAAGCAAACTGAGGGTAGAGCAGGCACAATTCCTTTAAGGTACTAGAGAGGTAGCTGGCAGAGCACCGCTTGGCCTGAGACTTGAGAGAGCTGTGGCCTGGTCCCAGTTTGTAAGCTGGGATGGGCCTCAGTATTCTCATCTTGAAAAAGAGGGAGGTCAGGTTAGATGGGCTCCAAGGCCTTTCCAGAGCTGAACCCTTGGATAAAATGGTGCAGAGTAAGTCTAGAGCAGTGCTTCTCACACTTTTTGTTCTCATGACCCCTTTAAGACTCGGAAAATTTTTAAAATTTCTGAAGACTCTCAAACAGCTTTTGTTTACCTGGATTATCTTAAGTGATTTTACTGTATTAGAAATTAAATTATCTTTACTGATTTTACTGTATTAGAAATTAAAACTTCTCCTCCTTCATTCCTCTAGAAGGGAGATCTGGACTTTCTCTCTTCCATGTTCCAGATGCCTCTTCACCCTGAGAGTTCTCTCCATCCTTGAACTTTTGACACTCCAAGTCCATTACCCCCTGCAGCCCTTTTCTATAATTGTCCAGTTCCTCCCAGAACTTCCATTTTCTGGAAAGCACCTGGGTCAGTCATGCCCTCAAGTCTTCTCCAAGGACTAATCCTGCCTCTCCGACTTTCTCTACCAGGTACCCAAGTGAGGAATTTCTCTGGCTCAGCTCTCCCCTCCAGACCTGTTTCTGTTTCCATTTGCTTTTCTTTCCTCATTAGAATATAAGTTCCTTAAGAGCAGGGATCATCTTCCTGATTGTATTTGTTTTCCCAGTAACTTCCCTAGGTGCCTGGCATTCAGTTCAATAAATTCTAGTTGACTTGCCTATTCTGAGAAGAGCTTTGATGTCATGGGCCCCCCTGAAAGGGGCTGGGGAATTGATAGGAGTCCCAGGACCACACTTTGAGATCTAACCATAAATCAATATCACAGTCTCTTTAACATCTTAATGGAAGAGAAATGGGAGTATGTTCCAGAGTAAGTCATTTCGAAGTCTTAAATGTTCTTCAGGAGAAAGCAGCTGTGAGGAGGAAGTTATAAGGAACCTTTAATTCTACTTCACAGAAAATAGAGAAAACATGTGACATTTCTTCTCACTTAGCCTCAGTTTCCTCCTCTGTAAAATGAGAAGACTCAACTGGATGATCTCAGAGATCTCTTCTAGCTGAAAAGCCTGATTCAAAAGTAAAAAAAATATTATTATACAGCTAAACAATCATCCAGTAGGTACCACCTTCTTGTTGCCAGATCAGCATCTCCTACAACCTTACCAGCCGTGCACTGTATCCAGTGCCTGATTTGCACCTCAAGCTGAACGTGTCCCAAGCTGAGCTTGTTATCCCCAAAAGGTCATTCTTCCTTCTGCCTTCACCACTTTTGTCCATGATATACCACCTTGCCTCTCCTGTTCAAACCCATTTTCTCCTCACCTCTGATATCTACTTCATTAGTAAGACTTACCACCTCTGCTCCAGTATTTCTCCCATTTCTGTTCTCTAGAATCTACTCCCACAGCTACCATCCCAATGTAGATCCTAGTGGACTGTAGCTATAGTCTCCTAACATTTTCTACCCTCTGGTCTCTTCTGTAGAGATTGTAGGGTCATAAATAAAGAGCTGGAAGAAATTAAGGGCCAGAGACATGAAATAAAATTACTTCCCAAGGTCACAAAGGAAATAAATGCCAAAAGCAGGATTTGAACTTAGAACCAAGCAGGAGGTGACATTGAGGGCCAGAGGGATGTCTGTAGGAAGAGAAAACAGGGGATAAATAAGGGAAAAGAGAGAGATGTTGCATAGCTAGAACTAAGACATTTTCTCTGGCTGTCCACCAAGCATGGAACACTCTCCTTCCTCAACTCCACCTACTGACTTCCCAGGCTCCTTTAAATCCCAACTATCACATCTTCTACAGGAAACCTCTCTCAATTTCTCTTAATTTTAATGTCTCCTTAATTATTTCCTCTTTATCCTGAATGTAACTTACTTTGTATGTACATGTTTGCTCTCTTTCCTCCCACCCCCCTACACTTAGCTCATTACCTGGCATATAGTAGGCACTTAATAAATATTTGATTGATTGCTAACTGGTTAGATCAGAGAAGTGATTAAGAAGGGAGAATCAAAAGTGGGATCCAGGATCAATAATGGTAGAACAGATGGAAACAGTGAAATCAGAAGGAGAAACAAGGTTGTTTTGTTTTGTTGTAGGGATGGAATATGGTTTAAGGCACGTTTCAGTTAAAGTACAAGTGGGACATCCAGAAGGATATATGTTGTATGTAGGAACTCAAAAGAGAAACTAGGGCTGGAGCTATCAATTTGGGAACCATGTCCCTAGAGGTAGGCATCAAAGCTGCAGAAGTAGATAAAACTGTGGCAAAGGCTACAGGGAGACAATAAGAGGACCAAGGATGAGCCCCTTGGAGGAAGATTTATGGAAAGAATATGAGAAGGAACAGAAAACTAGGAGAACCAGGAGGGTGTTTCTGAAGCCATGGAGAATACAGTAATAAGCCCAAAAGAACAGTCAAGTGTCCCAACACTGAAGAGGGGTCAAGGGGGAGGGCACATGGCCCCTGGACCGGGAGGTGATGAGGTCAGTGGAGCCTGATCACAGGAGGATCCATCATGAAGCTGGAATACAATGGCTTTTTCCATAAAATTATTTTGAAACAAATTATTACCTCACTAATGATCTATAGACATTTTCCTTTCCTTTTTTTCCTTTCCTTTCAATTTTTAAGTTTCATGGTCATTACCATTTAAGAACATTTGACTCACGCAAGCAAAACATCAAAGCACAAAGAAACGCTATGTAGAGGAAGAAAGGACGAAAACGAGAACGATATGCATTCTTTTTCATCTCTATATTTGCGGACAGATACCTAAGGGAAAAATAAGTGCACTGGTGAGACCCTGTCCGTGGTTGAGGGGAGCAGCAATGGGATCCTCTTTGATGGAAAATTCAGGGAAGGCCAAGAAGAGAAATCTCCTATCAACCTGGACCTGGGGCAGCTAATGGGCTTCTTTCATGCTCTCTGAAGCTATGGGATACCTTATCACTCATGCAGCTTTGACAGTGTTCGATTAAACTTTCCACAATAGATTAGTGCTGTTTAAAAGCTACATGTTGACCTAAGAGGCCAGCCCAAACCAGTCTCTCAACAGTTTTGGACTACCCTGGACAACCACAGTCACACACTGGAACTTTGAGCCAGGGCCCCCCCCCCCCAAGGAAAATAAAGACCTACAAGCTGTATATAATTCTCAGCAACATTCAATTAGGAGGGTGCAACAACCTCCCCCTTCCTTCTGGAACATACTTTTTTAAAATTAAATGGTGGTCTACGGCACTGAGGGTCATTCTAGCACAGAGGATACCCAGACCAGACAAGATGATCTTTTAGACCCCTTCTAGCTCAGAGATTCTGTGCCTTAATGGCACAATTGTCAAGTTTTGTCAAAGAAAAAGGGTATCATGTGATGGCAGGAATTTTGATATCCTGGATTCTCTGGCTTAAAGCCACTAGATGGCATAGCAGATAGAGCATTAGCCAGAGTCGGAAAAACCTGAATTCAAATCCTGCCTCAACCATTAGCTGTGTGACCATGGGCAAATAATTTAACCTCTCTTCACTTAATCTCAGTTTCCTCACCTGGGGGACCAAATGACATAACATAAATAAAATGCTTTCCAAACCTTAAAGTTCTCTATGAATATTACTTATTACTATTATCATTATTATCGCTGTTGTTATATCTGGGTCTATTTCTTTTTGTCTAAAATGAAAGGTTTGAGCTACTGAACTGGAAGGGATGTCAGAGGCCATTTAATGTAAACCAAACTTCAGCACAATATATCTGAGAAACGCCTGTCCATTCTTAGAGCTGGAAGGGACCTCGATGGCCATCTAGTTTAACCCCCTCATTGTCAAGATGAGAAAATAAAGAGTGGTAAAGTGCATAAGGTTGGTCACAGCTGTAGCTGGCAGAGCCAGGATCAGAGCCCAGTCTCCTGATACCACATGCACCAGGCTTCCCTAGGACTAGATTTGTTCCAGCTCATAGAGAGATGTGGGAGCAATAGATCACCATTGTAAGGAGGCGATTTGGGACTTCATGGTGCTAGGGTGGAGATGGGTAGCGTCCAGCTGGAACTGTGCCCCATAGAATGGGCAACCTCAGTAGGCAAGGACTCCTGAAGTCGCTAAAGATCAGCCAGCCTATTGGATGCCCATTTGTCAAGGATACCACAGAAAGGATGATTGCCCAGATGTGGCTTGGACTAGAGGGCCTCTGAGGGTCCTGGCAACCAGGAGACTGCACCTCTGTCTTGACTTCTAAACCTAGTGGCCTTCCCACTGCAGGACGAGGAGAGAAGCCAGGAAGATGCACTCAATTGTAAGCCTTACTCCTCCATTTAGGAGGAAGCCACTTTGGGGACCACTTGGCCACCCTCCATGTTGATGAGGCATGGGTGAGGCATCCAGCCCTATTCTGGATGGAAATCTGAGTCGATTACATCATGGCAAATGGTCTCTTCTCTCAATGTGCATTCCCAATTGCCATCAGCATTATGTGTACACGCGCCATTTGTAACTGCAGCTCGTCTCCAGATAGACAAGCTCCAGTGCAGGGACTAGTTTTTTAGGAAGGAGAAAGAGACTTGAAATGACTGGGCTTGTGGGGGAGTGGAGGGAGCTGAAACCACTTCCTATAATTATCTGCACACTGTTTGCATTTTTACAAAGATAGAGGAAAGAGAGGGAATGGATTTGCATCAATAAATTTTAAATTACTATCTGCTAGTGTTTCATTTTCAAATTTAAATCCTTTCATTTAAATTAAATTTACCTAATTGTTAATGAATTAACAAATGCATTTAGCAACCAAATCACCTACTAATTGTAAACTAATGAAAACTACTTAGTTGCTTATTTTTTTGTTTATCCTTAAGAATCCTCTGCAGTGAAAAAGGGGGGGGGGAGAAGGAACACACTGCCTCTGAGTAGTAAAACAAAGATTTAATGTCTTGATTTTGATTCCAAGGGCCCCAGGGGAAGTGAAGGTGGAAGATTAAATACTCTTTATTATTTGCCATCCAGCTTGCTTTTCCTCCAGTATTGGGATGGATGGAGGAGTCTCGGGGCTTGCCAATGGGCCAGGAGCTCTGGCAGGTGACCCCCAAATGGACTGTCCATAGGCCCCATGACTTGTCAGACTGCATCTCTTTCCTTGCAGGACAAGCCTTGTTAAATTTGGCAAGGGTCCTTCCTCAGCAGGACTGTGGCCTCCAGGAGATGCCATTTTCCCCCCTCCACACAGAACCCTCCCTCTCTCTGGGAAACACCCTCTGCCTTGGGGTTTGATTGAGCAAGTCACTAACCCTCAATCAACAGGGCCCTCAAAAAGTGAGGTTATCTCCATTTTATGCTCCTTCTTGCCTAAGTTTAGAAATGAGATTTCCAAAGACCTGGCAGCTTACAAGGAAAAGCTGAAATTTAGAAACCTTGGTACATTTTTTAATCTGAGAACACCTTAAGAATGTTTGCTATGGGAAATTCATGACACTCTTCCATTTTCTGCAGGTCAAGGCTGTAGTGGATGGAGGCTATGGCCCAGCAAAGGGTGTGGTGGGTACGAGAGATGATAGTGTTACTCTGGTCCTCTTCCTATACACATACAGCCCAATGGCCTCTTTCCTTGGATAACTGCTGCCAGGCAGAGCCAAAAACTAGCCATGGGGAAGCACGAGGCGGGATCTGAGAGTCATGTCCCCTGCACATTATTGGCCACGTGAGGTTCCGAGCCTTTTCTGTCAGCAAATGACTTCTAGATCCATCCCTATGGGCCGTGGAGAATGGAACATTCTGCCTTAAAAATCATGTGCGTTTGTAAAATGGCTTTGAAGCCCCCAGCATGTTGCACTTCAGGAAATGAATGGCCCACCTGACCTAGCACCAGTCACACCCCATTTAGGGTCAGGGTTTTACCGACCACTGGTGTGCTTCTGGGGCTAGACTAAAGGGGCCGTGTGGAGGTGGTGGAGCGTGAACAGTCTGTATGTTCTCAGTCCTCTGCTTCTTTAGTGCAAGAGGGGCCCCAACAATACCTTCTAGAAGGAAGAACGTACATGTGCATGACTCCTCTCAAATTAGAAGTCCACAGAGACAAATCTGGGTGTGCCTCCAGAGAAAGGCTATCTGAAGTCTGCGATGGCTACCTTACCATGAGCCAGGACACAAGCTGTGTGTGTATGATTATGTATGTGAACACACACACACACACACACACACACACACACACACACCTATCTTTATATGCCTTATAAATGCTTTGAGTAGTTTGAAGGTCAATCTGCTACTTTCAAACAAAACCAAAAATGAAAGGAACCAGGATGAGACATTACTGCAATGGTCTTGGCAGTTGTTCACTAATGAGGTGGAGTCTCTGGGGAAGAGAGGAGGAGATGAATGAACGAGACACTGCAGATGTCGATATGGCAGCATGGGGAGATAACTAGGGGGAGGGCAGAGCAGATATGGAAAATGCTTCACAGAATGACAGAATCAGAGCACCAGCCTGAAGCCAGGAGGACCTGAGTTCAAATGTGACCTCAGATACTTAACACCACCTAGCTGTGTGACCCTGGGCAAGTCACTTAACCCCAACTGCCTCAGCAAAAAAAAAAAAAAAAAAAAAAAGAATGACAATCACAAATTGGAAAGGAAAGGGAGCTTGGTGGATGACCCATATCAGCACAGGACTTCCCTCCAATGTCCCCATTAGGTTCTCATCCAATATCTGCTTAAAGACCTTGAATGAGGAGGAAAAGCCATTCTACCCATGACACTCTGGGGGTAGCTCTCATTATTAGGAAGTCTTTCCTGATGTCAAACATAACATTTCCTATTTAGGATTTCCACCAACTGTTTCAGGCTCTGCGCTCTAGGGACAAACAGAAGGAGGCTAATCTCTGCTCTGCACAACAATCCTTAAAGTACTTGAAGACCAGCTCTCTTATTTCCCTCCCCCAAGTCTTGTCCTTTCCACTTAAGCAGCTCAAGTTCCTTTAAGCGATCTCCATGAGTCATGAGCTGAAGACCCCTCCTTCTCCTTCCTGGAAGTCCTTCGCTCACCCTCCAGCTTCTCCAAGTCCTTCCCTCAATTTTGTGCAGAGAATTGAACCCAGTACTCCTGATATGGTATATCCAGAACAGAGGACAGCAGGGCTACTGGACTATTATTGGAGATGTTTCGAAAAATAACCAGGGCTAAATTAGCATTGTGATAAGGATAGGGAAGGGGGGGGAAGTATAATTTCCATGTCTCTAGAAGGCAACAGACCTGCTTTCAATTCCCAACTGTGCCCCTAACTACCTTTGTTACTCAACCTCTCTGATTTTTAGTTTCATTCAGAAAGAGAAAGACTTTCGATTCAGTAGCCTCTGAGACCCCCTCCAGCCCTAGTTCTATAATCATAATACTTTTAGTATCCATTCTGATAGTTCAAAGGACATGAAGTCCTCTGAAGGACATTTCTAAAAAAAAAAAACCTGGCAGTAAGGGGCCTATCTCTCTACCTGGCCCTCTGGTCCACTATTAGGCTTTCAGGAACTATTACTTTCCAGCACTCAGGTCACTAGGGGAAAGAGGGGTGCCTACTCAGGAAAGGCTAGAATTTAGATAAGATGAAAAATATACCAATTTGTGACAAGCTGTAATGGACTCATCTTGTTTTCTCAAGGATAGTTTGACGGTCAAAAATGGCGAAGGTGGGAAGGGAATTGGAGGGTAATTGAAATCGGGCTGTAGTACAGGGGGGGAAAAGCCTGCTATTCAATCTAGTCTCTGTCCAACAGCTGTCTGTCTTCTTGTTGCACCCTCTCCTCCATCTATTTCCTCCCTCCTGCCCTGGTTCTTCCTTATCTAGATCTTCTAAGCCTAGAATCTTGCTGGCTGAAAACTTTAATCCCTCATGCAGCCTTGCTAAGTGGTGCTTCCTTACCCATGGCCTAAAAGGGGAAAAAACAATTAAAACTGCCTACACGAGACCCCCCCCCAACTCTCCCCCATAGAGGATCTGGCCCTCTTTCACATAACATGAGGCATAATCTAGGAAGTACTTAATAAATGCCTCTTTTTTGCCTGCTGGCCTTCTTTCCTTCCTCTTCCAGGCAGCTGAGCCTGAAGATCACACATGAGGAGACTCTCTGTACCAATGCCCATCTGCTCCTTCTCTGCCATTCCCTGTCTAAAACATTGCCAAGTTAAGGGATTTGCCTGGGATCACACAGCCCATAGGTGTCTGAGGCAGGACTTGATCCCAAGGCTTTGTCACTCAGAGCCTAGCACGCCTCTCAGGAAGATAACTGGTACTTATGTGAAAAGGTATATTGCTTTAGTATTATTAGCCAGGTCACCATTCCTCTGGAAATCTCTAAGTACTCCTCCACTCCCAATATGCACACTCACATCATCAAGGCTCCCCTCCCAGACCACGGACGGACACACACACACACACACACACCAGCTGCAAAGAACTAGAGCAAACAATGAGCACTACACAAATAGAATAAAGGTGTGCCCAGTCATACGCAGGGCCCAGTTTGCACTCGCTCCCAAGAACCGAGTGTTAAATGTTCCTTCTGAGCATTAACAACTAGGAAATAAGCAAATGCTACAAATTTGGGCTTAATTTATTGTTTTACTGATGGTCTAGACAAATTGGAGAAAATATTAGTGATGCAGATTCAACCTAACAGTGTGTGGTAGGTACTTTTGGTAGAGAGAGCCAGTTGTTAAACATCTCTCAGCACATGCCTGGGTGTGATTAAACTGAAATGGAATGCACTAGGAAATTCTCCCCAGAAAAAGGAGTATTTCCAAGTCACTTCACCCTCCTGGATATTTTCTGGGACACTGCTCTCTTCTGGCTCTCCTCCTACCTTTTTGACCTCTCCTTCTCAGGCTTCTGGGAGAGATCTTTAGCCAGGGTCAAGTGCCCTAACCATGGATGTCCCCCAGACTCAGACCTGAGTCTCCCTTAGAGACCTCATCAGCTCCTAGGAGTTCAACTAGAATCTGGAGGCAAATTATCCTCAGGTCTCTATTTCTAGCCCTAATCTGAATTTCAGTTCCACATCACCAACTTCCTTATGGATATCTTGAACTGGAAGTCTCAGAATGGCCATAGCCAAAATAGAGCTTGTTATCTTTTCCCCAAACTTTCCATTTCCCTGTCACTGTGGAGGGCACCCCTGTGGCGGGATGAAACCAGCTTTGGGGTATCATCCTCAACTCATCTCTGTTCAGCTCATATAGCCAATTCAAGGCTAAGTCTTGTTTTTCCCTTCCTGTCTCTTGCATATGGCCATTGCTCTCCACTCAGGGGGCCACTGGCCTAATTTAGGTCCTTGTCATTTAAGCCATCATATACTGTTGCAATAGCCTCATAATCATCTTCTTGTTCCAGTCCATCTTCCACTCAGCCACCAAAGGGATTTTCCTAAAGCATAGGTCTGCCCATATCACCCCAGACTCAATAAACTGCAGTAGCTCCCTATTACCTCCAGGATACAAAGTTCTCTGGCATTTGAAATCCTTGACAACTTTTCCAGTTTTTCATGCATTCTCAATTCAGCCATACTAGCGTTCTTGACCACGATATACTCCATGTCTTTGCACTGGCTGTTTCCGTGTCTGAAATGTTCTAGCTCCTCACTTCAGTCTTCTAGCTTCATGAATCTCCTTCATGAGTCAGCTGTCCCCCACCTTCTACAGAATGTCTTTCACGATGCCTCCTGCTAGTCCCTTCCTTCCAAGAAAACCTTTCATTTACACTGGACACATCTTGTACATACATAATTATTTGTAAGTTATTTCTCCCTAAGAAAAAGTAGTTTGGCCTTTCTTTTGTCTCTCCATTGCTTAGCACAGTGCCTGGTACAGAGTGAACTCTTCATAAATGCTTGTTGACTGATAGATATCAATTAAAGAAGGAATACAAGAGGGAAGACCCTTCAGTTGAAAGATATTGCAAAAACATATTAAAGTAGAGATAACTAAAGGTATATTGAAAATCATTCTAGGGAGGTCAAATTTGGCTAAGCCTCACTATCTTGGAATCAGAAGGGACCTCCATCATGCTTTAGTCCAATGGCTACCAGAAATGTGAGTGCCCTGTACAATGTCCAGCCAGTTTCTCTTTATATGGCTCCAATGTCAGGGAACTCACTGTCTTCCATAGGAGCTCATTCCTTTTATAATTCTTTTATTGCTTGTCACCTTTTTCTTTACACATCTATAACTGTTACTCTAGTCTGTATTTGAGCCTCATTTGTCTATGCAAATTAGTTATTCTTCAACAAACTATAATTTTCTAAGTTTCTTAGATCTATAATATTATTTGATTTTTTTTAAATCAATGTGAAATGATTAAAGAAAGAGCCTCCTCTTCCTTTCTGGCACTATGTCAAAGATATGCTAAGTATCCTTTTACATTTTTTAAATTATTTAGTTCCTGAAATCACATTGCCCAACCCTCATATAATCATTAACCTGTGGTTTTAATACTGATTAGCGAGCCTTTCTGATAGAAATGCTGTTCCATTCATAGCTGAAGCTTATTAAAACACAGGGTCCATAGCTCATTGAGGTGCCCCCATGAAAGGCTGCCCTTCCTGCTCTCATATAACAGGTTAAATCCCTCGTGAGACACTGGGGATATTGAATTTCAAAGTTTTTCCACCAACTAAAATAGAAAGCCTCCAACTTCATTCCCTTGGTACCCATTCAGAAGTAAGCCCCTTTGATTAGGTGTCTGTTTTCGATAAACAGGTTATACAAGGTAGAAAGTGTGAACTGAACACTGGACTTGGAGTTGTAAGACCTACATTCAAATCTTGGCCTCTGACACTTCCTGGCTGTGTGACCACGGACAAGTCATTTCACCCTCAGGGCTTCAGAAAATGAGAGAGTTGGACTCTGATCTTTAAACTGAAAGTAGACAGATGAAGATGGAAGGAGAACACTTCTACAAACCCGCCAAGCCAGATACCATGGAGAATAGCAGGTATGATATAGAAGAAGATACAGCAGAAGAAAGGACCAGCAAGTCACAGAAAGAAATCATTAATAAAATCTCCCACCAGAACTGACTATACACAAATGCAAAATTATGAGTAATTAACAGACTCAAATATGGACAATGCAAGGAGGCCAATTCATTCTTATGTATGTATCACTGAGACTCGGTAGAATGAAATATATGGCTGGGATATGGCTCTGGATGGGGACATTTCTTCAAAAGGAACCTAATGGGAAAATAAAGAGCATAGTGATTATGGATAAGAATCAGCAAAGAGAAAAACAAAAGCTATATGGTTGTGGGAATATACAATAGACCACTTGGACATAAGAAGGAAAGAAACAAAGCTTTGAACAAGTCATGACACTTGAATGGAGGCATGATATAGTATGATAGCAGACTTCAGCTGTCAAAATATCTATAATCCATTTTCCTTCCTCTCCCTCCTTCTCTCCCTTTCCCTCCCTCTCTCCCTCTCTCTCTTTCACTCACATACACACACACACACACACACACACACACACACACACACACAAGTAAAACAGCTGATTAAGCTCTTGATTTGCCTTAATGATAACTTAATTCTTCAAAAAAAATGGAGAAAGTGACAAGTAGAACTGATGTTTTGAATCAGATTCTGAGAAACAAGGAGGAACTGACTGCTGAACTAAAAATGTCAGGAAACTTGAGGAAAAATGAACAGTCTCACAAAGGAGAATTTGTACCAGTACAAAAGTACTGAAAAAATTTCCCAGATCCTTGATCAGTTCTCTTTGAAAGATCTAGAAGAACAGGGGAGATTCTGCATGACTGCAGGAGACAGCAAATTCTATCCTCATTTTCAAAAAACAAAAAAACAAGGAAATCGAGTCTGTAAATCATAGGCCATGGAGCTTAACTTTTATTCCTGGCAAAAATTCTAGAATACTTTAAGGAAAGCAGTGATTGCTAAGAGCCAGCATGTTTTCATCAAGAAGTTATTATTGAATAATCTCATATCATTTTTGACAGACTGGTAGAATAGGAAAATGCTATTAATCAACAGGCATTTATTAAGCACTTAGTGTGTGCCGGGTAAATGTTATGCTTTCTTTCATTTTTTAACAGCCTGTGCAGGTATTTGTGGCTACCATCTACTGACCTTCTGCTAACTCTTCCTCCTTCCTCAGGGAGTTCCATACCTGGCTCACCATGTGTCTTTCCCGCTGACCCCTCCCATCATCCTTCATGGCTTTAATATGATACTTTCAACTTCCTGTACTCCCAGTTCATCAGTCTTCTCCATCTCTACTCTAGTCCCCCTCCCCCCACAGCTGTAAGATCTTACTTTGGACTGACAATCAACCAGAATCATTCTACATTCACTATCTTAAAGTCTGTGCAGTGAGCAGGAACCAAAAGGTAATTTCTAGGCTGCTGTTTCCACAAATTAAGGTTCACACACCCTAAAGAAGGAGGACACAGATAGAAGACAGCAGTGAACAACGCTACATGGAACTGGAGCCAGCAGCAGACACAGGTGGAAGTTGACATAAAGAAAAGAGATGCTAAGCTGCAGAAAGATCCCCTGGAGTCACAAGGTTCCCTGAAGGGAAACAGCCTTTACCAAACCAGCACCCAAGTGATAGAATCCTGAAAGGTGGAAAAGATTATCAAGACAAGGAGTTGAGCACCAAAGACCAGACAAGGGGCTGGAACTTGAAAGCAACAATATGTCAGAACCAACCTAGACTCTACTCTTCAATAGTACTAGTACTAGTCCTGTGAATTACATGGCCTATACTGGTCAAGATTCAGGAAGGGAAAAGGAATCTCTCGTAGTTTCCAGCCACTGGCTAGAGTTGTAAGAATGACAACATCGGGTTTTTTTTTTTTTTTTTTGAAAAATGAAAGTTTTCTTGAACATCAATGGATCTGGGAAAGAACTTCTGTTCTATCATCATTGTGGCGAGAACTCTTTGACTTCTTTTGGCCTCAGATACATGTCCTTTCTTAACATTCTGTTTTACTAATAAACTCTTTACTAAATTTAGTAACCTTTTTAAAGAAACAAAATGAACCAGATGCTCAAATTTCCAGTGATTTTCTGAGGGGAGGGAAGGGAAGTGAATAAGTATTTATAGAGTACCTACTATGTACCAGACACTGCACTAAGCACTTTCATAGATATTTCATTTGATCTTCACAACAACCCTGGGAGGTAGATTCTATTATTATCCCTGTTTTATACTCTGAGGAAACTGAGGTGAGTGAAGTTAAGATCATACAACTAGTAAGTATCTGAAGCCATATTTAAACTTGGAAACGTCAGGCCCAGTGCCCTATCCAATAGATGGATAACCCCTTCAGAAAAATATAAGTTCCCTTAAGGCAGGGCTTATGTTAGTTTGAAAACTGGTGTATTTAGGTGTCTAAAATATAAACACAATAAATGGCAATGGAACTGAATATGCAGATTTCAGCAAAACATTGAACAGTCTCTCATGCTATTCGCATGGACAAGATGGTACAATGTTGGCTAGGTAAGAATATAGCTAGATTTGGAACGGCTTGAGTGACCAGATCCAAAAGGTAATCATTAATAAGTCAATGTCAACCTGATAAAAAGTCTCGAGTAGAGTACTCCCCAGGAATTTATCTACCTTTGGTCTTGTGCTGTTTAGCATTTCTATCAATAACTTAAATGAGGGGATAGATGGCACGCTAATCAAATTTGCAGGTAACAAGTAACTACAAAAGCTAGCTAACAAACTGGATAGTAGCCAGGACCCAAAAGTATCTCAAGCAAATTGCAATCGAGAGCAAAGCAACGAGATCACAAGGAAAAATCACACAAGGGAACTCATAGGAAAAAGCTCACAGATTGCTGAGGGAAAAGAAGAATGGATAACATCTACTATATGGGAGAAATGAAGGAAAACCTAAGGGCTATGAGATAGGAGCAAGAAGAAAGAAATCAAGAGATTGTCAAACATGATGAAGGAGCTAAACCCATTTTACTAAGAGGCAGCAAAAATGGAAAAGATGCCATGGAACAGAAAATCAGCAGCAAAGACAAGCCGGAGCAACAAGACCAGAATTGAGTAGGATTAAGCAGATAAATGGCAATGCAAATCAAACTGAATGACTTGGAAAGTCAATCAAGGCTCTCTAAGCTATGAAAAACAGATATTTGGGAAGAGAAAGGGAAGGAAAGCAAACTTAGGGTGATGTTCAGGAAAACATTTAAGGAGCATTTTCCACAGGAAAGAAGAAATATCAAGTTTTGAAACACAAAGGATCTTCAGAATGCCCTTTATGAAAATCATGCAACATAAAACTCAAGGCATATAACTGTCAAATTCTCAACATAAAGGAAGGATTCTTCAAATAACTGACAAAGAAGAATTGACATATCAAAAGGCTCTGCCTAGATCATCATCTAATCGTGGGCCAGAAATCGTCTTGAAATGGAGAGAGTGGGCTAAACCTCAGCTTCTTAAACTATGGCTCACAGCCCCATATGGAGTCTTGTAACAATGTGGGGGGCAGGGTCATGAAACTATGATTTATTATCAGTAAATATCTAATTTGCATACCTATTTTATATGCCTGTATACCTGGGGTCATGTAAAAATTTGTCAGGTGAAAATGAGTTGCAAGTGGAGAAAGTTTAAGAAGCCCTAGGCTAACCTGTCCCTAAGTGGAAGAAATCAGCTTGGATCCAATAATCTTCTTCCTCTTCAAACTGGAACTGAAACCAACTTTTGAAAACCAAAGGTCTAGACACGTGAAATGGACCTACAGTCGAGGGATGGAGAAGGCCATGGTAGCCAGTTGCAGCCAAGTTACAAAGAGACAAATTTACTGTACAGGCAGGCATTTACCTTGTTCTCTCTGATGTCCATTTTGCCGAAATCCCCTGGTTTTTACCTCAATGATGCCAAAAAAGACGAGGAGTGATATTTAAAAACATAAAATTTTCATGAAATTTACTGCTGGCAAGCCTGTGGGCAAACAGGTACATTTCAGACAATGCTGGCAAGAATACAAATTAGATCAGATTTTTCTAGGAAGCAATCTGGCAATAGAAAAGGGCCATACCCTTTGATCCAGCAATAGTAGTATTATGAAAATATAGCCTAAGGATATAATTTGAGTGAACAAAAGAATTAGTTACACAAAGATATTTTAACAACATTATCTATATTAGGAAAAAACCCTATAAACAGTCTAAACATTGAATACTTTTGGAAATGGCTAAGTAGACTGGTCCAATGATGCAAGGGAGACTCTTTGGACATTATAAAATGACAAATAAAAAACATACAAGGAAATGTAAAAGAATCTACAGAAAGCAGTGCAAAGTGAAAACAGTCAAACTAAGAGGATTGTCAACACACTAACTTTAGCTCCATAAAAGACTACATGAAAATCTCAGAGTTCAGCATCGAGTTATTGATAAACATTTAATTTCACCTGCTTTCCCCCCTTCTAATGTACAATTGATCACAAAATAAAAGGTGAGATGAGAAAAGATTGCAAAGAGATACAGACACTTTATTTTCTCATTCAGCATCAAGATCCTTATTCATTGGGCAAGGTAATCTATTAGAAAGAAGCCCAGTTCTTGCTCTCTACCATGCAGAATGAAGCTACCTTTTGTTGTACAGTTTGTTACCATACCATTTATTGCTACTGTAGCTTTATTCTCCCCAATTATTTCAAAATTGGATTTGACAACTCCTGAGTCGTGGTGAAGAGAAATGGGAGAATGTTGCAAATACTGTCAGATACAGTTACTGTATTAAAGGTTTTTGCTTGATCATTTTTCTTTGTTACAAGAATGGGCTGAATTTGGAAAAGGTTGGGGGGAGAGGGAGATAGTTCGAGAAAGAACAATAACAAAATAATAAAAGGCACCAATAAACCCCTTTTAATTTATTTGATAAAAAGGACAGTATAAAGATGTCCAGAAGTTCACAGGGGACAAAAACCCAGAAAAGAAACAGCAATAAAGCTCACACGGGGTAATGTGTCTACATGCAAATGCACTGAGTTTTGCTAACATGCAAGGTCATCTATAGTACCCATTGCAGGTACTTCATTGCAGGAAGGAAATGTGTCTTCATAGGTAACTATGAAACTCGGTAGGATAGGACCAATTACTGGATACAACTCTGTAATGAGATTCCTCATACAAAAGTAATAGAATAAATAAAGGGAGAGGCAGAGTGGAACTGTTTATGAGAAAAATACAATGAACAAATATGAAGAAATACAGACACAAAGAAGAGAAGTGTAGTGACAGCATTTGAGCAAAAATCAAGAGAAGCTTAAAAATGATCAGTATTACCATGGATTTTATCTGGATACTACTAATTATCTGGATAGAAAGATGTAAAAGATGAGAAGTTCAGGAAACAGATGACAAGAATGACATAGTGGCATAATTCAGGATCGATGGGGGACTTCAATTATCTGGACATCTTGTCAACGAAAAGTAAAACAGCTAAAAATGTCTTTACTTGCCCTGAGGATAATTTCATCCTTTAAAAAGTGAAGGATCCAAGGATGACAATGATTGCTTGAGACTTGATTCACACCAACAAAGACTAATTGTTTCCTGATGGAATCTGTGGCCTAGAACCAAGTGCCAATGGGGATATTTAGCCTGGGAAAGAAGAGACTCATACAGGCTATCATGGTTCTCTTCATGTGAAATAAGGATTAGTTATGTCCGAATGGTAGTTAGGTGGTAGGGTCAAAGTTCTGCACTTGAATGTGTTCCTGTATGACACCCCCTTCTCCTTTCCTCTGACACAGCTGCCATTCTGGTGCTTCACATCTGGACTGTTGAAACAATCAGCTGGTCCATCTCCTTGATTCAAGTCTCTTCCTCAACCCAATCTGTCCTCCATTCCCCTGTCAAAATGATCTTCCTAAAGCACAGGTCTGACCATGTTACATGTTACCTTCTCCCATTCAATTAACCACAATGGCTCCCTAGCCAATCCTCTCCAGGAGCCAACATAAAATCTTCACTTGGCTTTTAAAGACCTTCATGAAGCCCCTAGCTCCTCCCTCCCTTTCCAAACTTCTAAACACTTAACTCTTCATTCTACCTCTTGGTTTCTTTCAGATCTCCACTAAAATCTCACATTCTGCAAGAAGTCCCTATCTATCCTGGGACCTTCCCTCTGAGATTTCCAATTTAACCAACAGACAGCTTTATGTACTTAGTTGTTTGCACATCCCCCTCATTAGAATGTGAGCTTCTTGAGGGCAGGGCAGTTTTTGTCTTTTTTTTTTGTAACCCCAGTGCTTAGCATATGGTGCCTGGCACATAGTTGGTGCTTGAAAACACTTGGTGACTCAGCTTGACTTCAATTCAAACCCTTAGAAACTTACTAGCTGTGTGACCCTAGGAAAGCAACTTAAACCCTCTTACTCTGTTTCCTCATATATAAAATAGAGATAATATATATAGATATATATAAAATGGGATAATAAAAGCACCTGCCACACAGGGTCACTGTGAAGATCCAAATAGATAATACGTAAAGTGCTCTGCAAATCATAATCTGCTACATAAATGGTGTTGATTGTTATTATGTGAGCATAATTTTCCAGGCAGAAAAAGTAAGAACAATGGAACAGAAGTTGGAGAAGGAAAAATTTAGACTTAATTTAAATAAAAACTTCCTTACATTTAAGCTACCTACATGCAGAACATGCCACTTCAATAAGTAATGGGTTTCCCTTGCTAGAGGATTTTCCAAAAATGCCCAATGCCAACTTACAGGAGATAATGGAGAAAGCATTACAGTTTAAGTATAGGTGGGACTGTGAAATCTTTCCAACTCTGAGATTACATCACTCCATCCATTTCTTTTCCAAGGCCATTTTTCATTTTTCAAGAGGAAGGTCACAGGACTAAATTTTGTACTGAAAGGATGTCAGGAACCACCTAGTCCAATTCCTTAATTTGCACCAATGAGCAAAGTGAGGTCCAGGGAGGCAAGACAACCTTTCCGAAGAGGTAAAGTGGCAGAACCAGGATCTGATGGAAGCTCTTTAAATTCTAAAACTTGATCTTTGTGCACCTGCTAGAGCTCACCACTGCCTCTCCCGCCCACATGTGCCCCTATATAACAGAAACTCTTTGAGATGAACAATAATCTTTTTCTGACTTTGTATTCTCAATATAATGCCCATAGTAGGCATTTAATAAACATTTACTGAATTTAACTCACCTTCCTGGGTCTTAGTTTCCTCCCCTATATAATGAGGGCCCCTCCTTGTCCTGAAGTTCTCCATGTGAAGCATTCTTATTAGAAAAGAGAACTAGCCACAAACCTTATTTCTGATGCAAATGAAATATAGAGCTATGCATTTTCTCAAAAGAACAATGTCAGGAAACATGACATTTTCTAGAAGAGTTTACACCATGCTGATAATCAACTCTTAATAAGGTCCTTTTACCTACATTCAAGATATGTTACTGTCATCCCATTAACCATCTTCCCTCCCTTGAATGGCTTGGTCCTCTCACAGAGCCCATCACTATGTGAAAGTGGCAGTATAATTAATTTTTCAGTAAAAGGCAAGCTGTTTTTTTTTCCTCAAACATCCTGTAGTTCAGGAAATGTCAAAATGTCACAACATGTAAATGGAAACAAACTCAGCACACTGCTTCCCATCCCTCATGTAGGGATAGAATAATAGCTGGATATCCCATTGAGAAAAAGAGATACACCAGAGACACACAGAGACACTGTTAAAAGTGACTACATTGTCTTTCTCATTAGAAATGTTTGTCTGATTAGAGGTTTCCAACCTATTTTACATTTTGAAAAATATAAAGAAAAGAGATGACTTTTTATGACTTGAGACTCTAAAAGGACAGAACAAAAATGATTAATTGGAATCAAAACCAAAGATGAACAGGGAAATAGTATGAAAACCGAGTTGTCTTTGATGAGTTCGTATCTCCAGGTCCAATGAATTACATCCCAAGGTACCTGAAGAAGTGGAAGATATGATTGTTAAGTGTCTACCAAAGGTTTTTTAAAAGATCATGTAGGAGTCACGTGACCAACAAAACAGACTGCAACCCTTTCCTATAAGGCAAACCTCTTCAACCCTAACTTCAAAGCTGGGAGGGGGAAGAGATTATATATCAGAAACAGAGTAATTATGGCTGATTCCACAAAAGAACCAAAAAAACCCCATCTGATCTAAAGAGAAGCTAGACCTGTCTTCCTTCTTTGCAGAGATGGGAGCCTAAAGCCAAAAGACCCTGTAATATACTGTCAGATATCAGGTTGATGTGTTTGTTAGTTGTGCCGAGCTTCTTTTTCCTCTTCTATCTTCCTTCCTTCTTTCATTCCTTCCTTCCATATCATATGTTACAAGGGATGACTTTGTGAACCATCTGGAGAAAAGATATATTTGGGTATGAAGATAATATAAAAACAAAAAATACCAATAAATGTTCAAAAAAGGAAAAAGTAAATCTGTAAGAAAAATTGGATTCAGTATTACAGAAAATCACTTACACATCTTTTCTGGAATATTTCTACCTCATAAGATATAGCAGAACCATATCCGAACCAAAGAGTCATGTCTCTGTCGAATATGGTCCATGTATTTGACGTGTTCTTGCTTATCTGTTTTTCTTTGTTATAAGAGAGGGTTCAATTCTAAAAGGGAAATGCTGAAGATATATAAACATATCCAGAAATGGCTGTGATAGAAATAAACTTAATGATCATAGAAAACAAACAGGAGAACTGTTATCCTTCTAAACCTGCCTATGACATCTCACACCACTGACCACCCTCTCCTCCGGATTTTCCTGACACTTCTCTCTCTCTCTCTGGGTTCTCTCCTATCTAGGACTACTACTTTTTTTGCCTTCTCACTGTCCAAGTTCCCCAAAGTTTCATCCTGGGCCCCTCTCTCTTTTCCTATATTCTTTTTCTTGGTATACTCATCACTTCCAATGGGCACAGATGACTTCCAGATATACTGCTCCAGCCTCTGTCTCTCACTGCAGCTTCAATCTCCTATCATCAATTGCCTATTCAATATTTTAAGCCAGATGTGCCAGAAACAGCACATTTTTAGGCATGTTGAGTTTAAGCTGATCATTGTTATAGTGTCCGACTCTCTATGGCCCCATTTGGGGTTTCCTTAGTAGATATATTGGAGTGGTTTGCCATTTCCTTCTCCAACTCACTTTACAGATGGGAAAACTGAGGCAAACAGAGTAAAGTGACTTGTTGAGGGTCACACAGCCAGTGCTGAGTTCAGATTTTAACTCAGGTCTTCCTGATTGCAAACCCAGAGCTCCATTTACTGAACCACCTCACTGCCTCATAACTTTATATTTATTTTGAGCATGAAGTTGTATACATACTTAAAGCCTCCTCCAATAAAATGTAAGCTTTTTGTGAACAACAATCATTTCATTCTCTATACCTGCATCCTCGGTGCCTAAGCACAGTACCAGACACTTAATAAATACTCGATTGATTGATAAAGGTCTGGAAAAAGGGCAAATGTTGTACTAAATTACAATAAGTAGACAAGAGTAGGATGTGTAAACTATCAGCCAATCAGCTTGGCTTAGATTTCTGGAAAAATTACAAGACATAGAATTAAAGGTAAGGTCACTGGACATCTAGAAAAGGTAGCTAGAAACACAAAGAACCAGTGTTGTTCATCAGGAGTGGGTCATGCCAGACTAACTTCATATCCTCTCTTCACCATTATGAGATGGGCACTTCCAGGAAACACCACAAAGATGTCATTTACCATATTTTAGTAAAGAATTTGACACAATTTCTCATCTTATTCCTTTGTATAAGATAGTAGGATATAACTAGTTCTGGGGATCTGGAACTTCTTCAATGACCTCTCCCAAAGAGTGGTTACTAAAGGCTCAATATCAACCCATAAAGCAATCTCCAAAATTATACACTCTGAGATGTTGAAAGACCTTGAGGATATGATCAGTGATTTGTTATCCGTGATCTCCCAGAAACACTGGGGAACGAGAAACATGCCAGGAGCCTGACAAAACTTGATCTGGTTTTCAAAAACATGAAGAAGGTAGGAACAGAAATCACTTCATCCTTAGTAAATTTCCAAAACAATTCAATATGTAATTTGGGGATGCATAGAAGGGAATCAGTAATCATTAGAAAATCTACATTCATTGAGGTTGCTAGGCCAGGAGATTAAGGGAAAATCCTGGACATAGTTCAGTCAGGTATTTGCCCACATCTCTCACCAGAGCCTCAAGAACAAGATGGGAAAAAAACCACGAAGGGGATGGTTATATAGTTCAGATGGAGTCAGAACCCCCATGGCATACCACAAAGCACCCTTCCTTAATCAATCTAAGTCTCCAAGAGCATGCCATATGGAGCCTAAGTCTTCCAGCCTCTTCTCCTCCAATTTTTATCAATGATTTGGCTCAAGTTATAAAAGACATACTTCTCAAATTTCCAGATGGCACAAACTCAGAGGGATAACTCATTGATTTTGAGAAAGTTTGGCATCCTTCCTTGAGATTGCTTGGGACAACCAATGGCATGGTTGGAAACCACCATGAGAAGCATGGAATTTTCCCCCAGGCTTAAAACAATTCCAATTCCAAAGAGCAATCTTGACTTTCTACCTCTACACTTTGCCTCTCCTAAACGAAAAAGTGGACAACTCTTTCTGGTTTTGATTACTTCAAATAATTAGCGTTTATCAATCAGAACCCAAGTCTTCGATCTTCCCTCCACAGTTAGAATGTTCTTCAACAAGACAGTGGAAAGATTTCACATCGTACTTGGAAAGAGATGATTACCTGCTATTTCCAACTTCATTTTCCATTTTCCAGGATTCCTTAAAGATCACAAAAAAGCATACTAATAATAGCTCATATTTAATACAGTGCTTTAAAGTTTGACAATATATTATCTCTTTGAGTCTCATAGCATGCCCATTTTATAGACAAGGAAATTGAGGCAAATGAAGTAAAGTGACCCACTTAGGGTCACACAGCTAAGAAGTATTAGAATCCAGGTCCTTCTGACTTGAAGTCCAGCATTCTGTCCATTCTGCCACAGACTTCCATCATAATTAAGTGTTCTTATCTGCAGGTTCTTTCAGCATTTGAGTGTGTGTGTATATATGTGTATATATGTACATATATGTGTGTGTGTGTGTATCAGAGCCATGTCGATTAGACCCAATATATGAACCTATGAAAGTCTTTTCAGATCTCAACTTCTTTCTAATACCACCTGTGAAACCTAGAGCAAGTCATTTTGCCTTTTTGAACCTCAGCAAAACTGTTGGGGGGGGGAGGTAAGGAGGTGATCAACTTTGCCCTGGCTGCTTTTTGTAAGATTGTGATGTTCAAACAGTCCAGGAGATGCATGTGCTGTTTATTTTTATTTTTATTATTATTGTTATGTGTGCCAGGACTTAAAGAGAACTAGAAAGACCCTTGGAAATCACACCGAATAGCCCACTTATTAGATAGATGGTACCCAGTTCAGGGGGGTTTTCTATTTCAACATGGCATTCTTGAAAGTCACACCAACCGTTAGCTTTCCAAAAAGTCCATGAAAATTATGAAAAATGGAGCAAGGGTAGAAATAAACTACTAATTATGGTAGTTCAGCAGACGATCCCAAAGGGCCTGAATTACAAAAAGTGGTGTTCATCAAGTGTTAGAGGAACATTTCTCTTTCTTTTACCCAACCCTAGATCTTTCTTTTGGAAAAGCATTGGCAGGAAATCACAAAGGATGAAGCCCAGGAAACAAAATCATTTGATTTGTTCGACTAGAATGTTAAAAGTTAGCACCATTCTCAAGCTCTTTCCTGCTTCTCATCCACTGGCAAAAAAATCCCAAACTGACCCATCCATTATTAAGCACCTACTATGTTCCAGTCACCATTCTAGGCACAAGATCAAAATGTGAGTCCTTGCTTTCAAACAATTTATATTCAGTGTGACTCAAAACAATTCCAATTAGACTTGGGATGCAAAATGCCTATGGAGACTGAATGTGGATTGAAGCATAGGATTTTCATCTTTTTGTTGTTTATTTTTTCTCTCTAGTGTTTTTTCTCTTTTGGTCCGATTTTTCTTGTACAACATGACAAATATGGAAATATGTTGCAAAGATAGTACATGTTTAACCTATATCAGATTGTTTGTTCTCTTGGGGAGGGGCTAGTGGGGGAGAGAGGAAGAAAAATTTAGAATACAAAGTCTTACAAAAATGAACACTGAAAACTATCAAGTATATGGAAAAATAAAATACTACAGAGAAAAAAGTATTTTACATTCAAACATAAAAGATTTTTAGTAAAGGGGTAAAAAGGAACCCTCTGGCCTTTCATCTATATTTCAGGTTGCTATAGCAACACAGCTATGACAGTGTTTGAGAGGTACACTAGAATTAGCACTGGACTGCAAGCAAGACCTGGGTTCACATATTACTTCAGACACTTCCTAACTTTGTGAACTCAAAAAGCCAATTAAGTTTTCTCTGCCTCAGTTTTCACCTCGGTAAAATGAGGGGGTTGGACTTGATATCTTCTGAAGTTGGTCTCATTTCTAGCTCTAGGTTACTATGATCTCTTTAGTTTTCTTCATTAATCAGGAAAATGGGTAGGGGTATTTGCATGTGCACGTACATGGAGTGGGCGGGCTTGTGTAGGTAGGTACATACTACCAGTCTGATTCAGGACTTGCCCCTATCCAATCTAAATAACTCAAGCTCCATTTAATCCTATTTTTCCCACCTCAGGTGGAAGACAGCTTATTCATTCTCTCATTCCAACACACATTTATTAAAGTACCTATTATGGAGAAGGCACCTAAGGAAATGAAGAAAACAATCCTCCCCTGCAAATCTTGTAATGTAATAAGGTAGATAACACATAATACAAACAGCCACAGTAGAAATTCCCTGATAAGTATGGGAGAGAGGCAGAATAAACTGTGAGAACTGTGAGAGATAGGACTTCTCTCCAGGTTGGTGAATCGGGGAAATGCTTAATGAAGGAGGTGAGCCCTCAGCTATAATGTGAAAAAGAAGAATACAACAAAAGGAGAATGGAGGTGAAGTAATGGAGGTTGGACGGGGTTTCAGGAAGTGAGGAAGAGACCAAGTTCATTCCACGCATAGGGGACCACATAGGTTAGGAGATGAGAAAGAGGAAGATGAGATCAAGGAATAGGGAGCCATCTAGACCAAAGCTTCTCAATCTGTGGGTCACAAACCCATAGGAGGTCTCACAACTGACTCTGGGGGGGAGGTCACAAAATTATGAGATGATATGATCCTTTGTATAACTTACTTTCATATACCTATATACCTGGGGTTACATAAAAAATTTTTCTGGAAAAAAAAGGGATAGTGAGTAGAAAAAACTTAAGAAGCCCTAACCTAGACTGACAAGAGAATAGAATGTATAAGAGTGCATAGTCTTCCATAAATTGGTGCTAGATTGTGGAGAGCCTCAAATGCAAGAAAGAGATGTTTGTATCAAAGTGGGAGACAATGGAGAATCCGGGCAGGCTTTTGAGTGACAAGATGTGATCAGAGTGTGGTAGGGAAGTCACTTTGGCTTTATGATTCAAGGCTCATGAAAGAACTTTTTGCTGAAGAAAAAAAATGTCCCCATATATTAATTTCCGTTGCAAGTATTTGGGTGGTTTTTAGCAGAACACCTATTGTGCAATAAAACTACCACAGCATTAAATTGACATAATGGAGGCAGAAACTCTAATTCAGTAGAGTCTTGGTCATGTAGCCATTCTAATACGGGAGATGAATTTAGCCCATCGCTGAAAATCCAAGGGTAATGACTGAAACGCAATGTGATTGAACTAATTATCAACCAGGTACACTATAAAAAAAATGACAGTTCAATCTATTACTGCTAAGTGTCCAATCTTGTTTGGAAGGGAAAAGTTTCTGAGAGGAGGGCAGATGCTAAAACTTCTGAGAACTACAGGAGAAGCTAACTTTTTAGACTGCCCCCTACAATTCCAGGCCCTCCACAATTTAGCTCCTACTTAGTGATATAACCTTCTCTCTCATTAGCTGCCTATATGAACTTTCCATTTCATCAAGGCTGATCCCCATTCTCCACCAAACCCCACCCCGCAAAAACCTGCTTTGTGCATTCCTGTGTCTTTGTTCAAGGTTTCTCACTTTTCACTCTCCCATTGCTTTCGTCTATCCAAATCCTCCTCAGCAGATAGCAGCACACCTATTCCTGCCATTGCCATAGGATTTATATTGCTCTATCTTCCACTGCTAGTTGTCTTTTCTGTATTTCTCAAATTCTGTCTGCAACTAGACCTTCATATCCTAAAAGGCATAAAGGTGGCCTGCTTTGGGGGGTGGGGCGGGGGATGAATCTCCTAGTATGCCTGTGTTCAATGACTGAAGGTTAATGCTTCAAGCGTCTGATTATTCATTCCAATTTTTTCTGATGGAAATTGTGCAAAAATGCTAAATACTTCCCCTGACTAGGTAAATAGGATATACTGAGTACAATTTATTTTCTGGATGATTGATTCGGCATCATCATAAACCATTATTGTTCGGTAGAATAGATAAAAGAGGGGTTTTGCACTGAATGTATACTACACCCCTCCAAGAATGAGACTGCCTTGTAAACAGCTCAATCCCTTTCCAGGTATGATATGCAAATTAATAAAGAAGGTCTTAGTTTAGCATTAACAGGTCTCTACATTTCCTTCCCCTCTCTAGGCACTTATGTTCTCACTTTATTCATTTTGTCCCCTTCCTCACCATTACTCCTCCTTTGCACTTATTTCTCCTGCTCCTTATTTCTCCCCAATTCCTACAACCACCTTGAAGACACACCTGCAAGCAAACTAAAGTGCATCATCTTTACATTTCCTATCTGCACCTAATGAATGTGTCCACTCTCCAAAGGTCACTGACTTGTAGGATCCACAAGGGTTTCAATTGTGTGAAAACGTTGGTGCCATGGGTGCTCAGATAATCAAATAGTTGGATTAATATCTTAGTGGTTATTGAGTTCTAATCCCAACTAAGAAACAGAAGTAGAAAACACACAAAGGGTTTGCTAGATTATGTCATCTGACCCAAGATCTGAGTTCTGGCATCCCATAAAAAAGATCATAAGAGTCTAGCTCAGAAGCAAAAAGACCCTCAGAGAACATGTCATCCGATCCCCTCATCTTACAGGTGAGGTCCATGGTGGTCATGACTTTACCAAAGTCACACAGGTGTTAAGTGTCAGATTTCCACTGAGTCCAGAGCCACGGATTCTTCCACAATACCACCCTGTTGATTCCAGGAATAAGGATCTGCTTTAAGGAGACACCAAACAAATACTGAGAACCTACTATCTGGACAGCAAGACATCCAGAGACTCTGAGGCTAATGAGGAAATTTCTAATAAAAAAATGAAGTCAGCCTCAGATCAGCAGAGGATATAAGAATAATAAGAGTTTGGGACCAGAAAAACAACTATAAAATTCAACTCTCAGGATTTAAAGCAGAAGACATTATAGAAAAGAGAAGTGAAATGACCTTCCTGGTGACATACAGCTAATTAGTGACAGAGGCAGGGATAGAATTCAGGCCTTTTCACTGAAAACATCATGTTCTTGTGATTGTTCCAAAGCTTAAGGAAGCAACATAGCAAAGTGAAAGGAGAACTAAGGCCAAAGAACATGAGTTCAAATCTCATCTCTGACTTTTGCTACTTGGGTGGCTTGGAGCAACTCAATACCTTCCAACTCTGCATCCATGATTTTATGAAGGCAAAATAGATATAAAATTTCAAAAGTTCCAAACATGGGATTCTTACTAAATTCTCTACCCTCTGGCCAACATAGAGTCTCTTCTTGCCTTCTTCCCACCTTCACTCTCAAAATGAGAATAAACACAGCCATGAGATCTTATATGGCAGTTAGGTAGCACTGGGTCTGGAATCAGAAAGATCCGAGTTTGAATCCTGTCTCAGATACTTACTAACTGTGTGATGCTGGACAAGTCATGTCACCCCGTTTGTCTCAGTTTTCTCATCTATAAAGATAATTCCAAAAGATGTGAGATGGAACATGTTATTCACATCCAAAGAAAGAACTTTAGAGACTGAATGCAGATCAAAGCATACTGCTTTCACTTTTTTATTCGTTTTTTGCTTTTTCTTTCTCATAGTTTTTTCCTTTCATTGATTCTTCTTTCACTACAAGACTAATATGGAAATATGTTTAACATGATCATATATGTATAACCTATATTGCACTGCTTGCTGTTTTGGGGAGGAGAAATGGAGAAAAATTTGGGATTCAAAATTTTACAAAAATGAGTGCTGAAATGTATCTTCATATGTAATTGGGGGGGGGAATAAAACTATTAACCAAAAAAAGAAAAAGGGGGAAAAAAAGAATTGTTCTTTGAAGCAAACCAACTCCACGGATTCTAAGAACACTGCATCCTGCATCCTGCACTATAAAATTCAACAACAACAACAAAAAATCCATTTGTATGATGGAATGATTTGACTATATGTGATCTATGGGCAACTTGTCAATAATCCTATATTGCCTCCTAAGTAAAATTTTCACTTTTTATACAAGTAAAAAGATAAAGTCTTGGAAGAAACTATTCTAGCAACCTTTTCATACTCATATTTTTACTTTAGAAAAAAATAATTTTCCTTTTATTTTATCTCATCAATTTTGCTTCTATCTTGGAGTTGAGTTAATTTTCACTTGAATATGGCATTATGTTTAACTTACATGCAGAGAGAAATATACTTTTTAAAAATCTTGGACTAGAAGCTTTCCCAATGAGTTCAGTAGTAAAATAGGGATCTCCATGTGTCTTCACTATTGTGCTAAAAAAAATAACAATACTAGCTATAACAATGATATAAGAAAAAATAAACTGTTAAATTAAGCATAGGCAAGGAAAAGGCAAAATTATCTCTATTTATTGTTCTCCGCCTGAGGAAAGAAGCAGATTTAAATGGAACTTGATGGCTCCCTTAGAGAACCTCAGAGCATGCTTGGAAAAATTAGAGCAACTTCAATAAAATAGCAGGATACAAAACAAATCCACAAATCATTTGCCTTCTAGTCAATCAGTTAAAATACAGCAGAAAGAAATGGAAGGAGACATTTCATTCAAAATCACTATGAAATAATATATATGCATACAGCATATTCAGGTATTGTACAGAGAAAAGAATATATAGTCATAAAGAGAAAGAAAAAAGGAAATTCCATTCAAAATAACTACATGAGCTATTAGTTACTAAGGCATGCTCTCAATAACAAAGCACTCTTCACAGAAATAAGGGAAGACCGTTGGAAAAAATAATCATTAGTTAGGCCATGTCAATATAATAAAAATGATGACACTTCCTAGCCTAATTTACAATTTTGGAGCTATACTAATCAAACTACCACAGGGCTAATTTTCTAGAACTAGACAAAATAAAGTGGATTTGAAAAAAAATTAAAAGTAGAGATTTCAAAGAAAACTGTGAAAAAAATAAGAATGAAGGAGGATTTGTATTACAGAAACTATATTGTAAAGCAGTAATCATCAAAATAATTTGGTACTGGTTTAATTTTTTTTTCAAATAGTTCACTGGAACAGACTATATTAGCAAAATCTTGCAGCAAATGAACACAGAATCTCAGTGCTTAATAAATCTTAAAATCAACTTCTTGGGGAAGGATCTTCTATTTGACAAAAAAAACTATAGGAAAACAGCTTGGTAAATAATGAGATTCATCTGGAAACATGTGCTTTCAACAACAATAATTTCCAAATGAATGCATAACCTAAATATAAAGGTTGCGATGTTATTTTAAAAAAAAAAAAGGAGGAGGAGGAGGAGGAGAGAATTAGAAGGAATTATCTACTTTTCTTTCAGCTTTTCACTTGTATTGCTGGGTTAAAAATTCTTAATTAAAGGCAGCTAGGAAGGGCAGTGGATAGAACACCATTCTTGAAGTCAGGAGGACCTCAGTTCAAATCTGGCTTCAGACACTTAACACTTCCTAGCTGTGTGACCCTGGATGAGTCACTTAACTCCAACTGCCTCAGCAAAAAAAAAAAAAAAAATTCTTAATCAAAAAAAAAAAAGTTGCCACATATCATAAAAGAAAATAAAGTTTAGATCATTTAAATTTAATAAAAATATATTCTTTTGAATAAAAATTAAAGAGAATAAGAAAAGCTACAAAGGGGATCCTTTGTATTAAACTTATCTGATTTTGCATTTTTCAACATATAGAAGTCACAAATGACATAAATTGCTATTCCCCAGTAGCTAAGCAGTTAAAGGATGTGAAGAGACTTTAAAAAAAAAAACAAGCAAATAATTTGCATCATATGGAAAAATAATCCAAATCACCAATAATAAGAGAAGTAGAAATTTAAAAAACTGAAAGGTTTCATCTCACATTGAGAACACTAACAAAGCATATACAAGAGCAAAATAATGTTGGAGGTGTTATGGGAAGTCAACACACTATCACACTGCTTGTGCAGCTATGGATTGATCCAGAATTCCTGGAAAATCATTTGGAATTTTACAACATCCACTTTGATCCAGCACTCTCCCTATTGAGCATATGCTCCAAGGAAGACAAAAAAAAGGTCCCCTACATACACAAATATTCATAGCAGCACTTTATGATAGAAAAATCCTGGGGAAATAGTGAAAGCCCATCACCTGGGGATTAGTTGAACAAATCGTGGTATATGGACATAATGGCATATTATTGCACTTAAAAAGAACAACCAATATAAGGCAATCAGAGAAACATGGGAAAACTTGTAAGAACTGATGAAGAATGAAGCAAAACACAAAACAACTGTGTATACATAACGACTACAAGAAATACAACCTAACACATTAATTTGTCTTAACACTGGACCTAAATTTAGTGAATGATTAATAATGCTTTCAGAGAAAATATAAATATTCTTCTCTCTTCTTGGGTAGCTATGGAAAAGTATTACAAATGTCAAATGTGGCAGATGTGGACAGATACTATTGCTATATTGATCAGTTTTGCTGGATTGTTTTTCCTTGATGCAAGAGCAATAAAGGATAGGGAGGGATCTATCAGGGATCGAGTACTGTTGTTTGTTTGTTTCTTTTTAAATTTCAAAGAACGGCTCTAGGGCTTAGGGTATGCCAGAAGATGAGAAATAGGCTGCCACACTTAGTAAGCTTATGAGTTTATTTTGCTTAACTATAATTCTGGGGTTATATGGAGAGTTCTTCAGGGAGGGGGAGGGCAATTACTGGGAAGTATGAGATTTTTTTTAAGCGTCAAGGAAACATTTTTAAACCCCTTCAATTCTCCAGAAATCCTGTTCACAGATGACAAGGCACTGATTACATTGAGCTCTGGAACAGTACAGGGCCTCCTTAATGAGATGCACTCAGCCACTAAAGATATTGTTTTTCCAGTGTGGATAGTTAGGAAAAAAAAAAAGTAAATGAGGAATGAATATTGCTCAGATTATGGCATACGGTTGGATGGGTAGCCCAAGGAGTTAGTTGCTCAGTGTGAATCTATATCCTGCACAGGTACCAGAGAGGGATAGCAAGCTAAGCACAGAATTAAATGGAAAAGAGAAGAAAACATTGGCCTGGATGTCATTTTGGAAGTAGATTATTGCCTTTCAATGACTGTGAAATACCACAATTCTTAGACAAGTCAAAACTGTAGATAACCCAAAAGTCAAGACGGTAAGTATGAATAAGACACAGCAAAGATTACCAAAGTTGACTAAAACAAGAGAAGGCATATCGAAAGCATCATCGAGTAGGCATATAGCTGGGACAATCATGTAACTTACAGGTAACGTAAGATGGCCTGAGAGCAACCAGCAAAGCATCTACAAAGAACAAGGATGATAACAAAACTAAGAAAGGCTTCCATCACACTGAGGGGATCTTCTAAGGAGGATTTATTGATTTATTTATTACCCACATAAGGTCCTCACAAGATAAGAAGGAATAGATGTGAATGGGTCTGACCAGTACTGGTGGAGAAATGATTGAGAAGATTACAAATACATTAAAAAGTATACATCAGTGGAAATATATTGAAAATGATTGCATATGTATAATCTATATCAGATTGCTTGCTGTCCTGGAAAGAAAAAAAATTGGAACTCAAAATCTTACAAAAATTAATGTTAAAAACTATCTTTACAAGTAATTGGAAAAATTAAAATATTAAAGAGGAAAAAAGTATGTGTGTATAGCTATATGTGTATATATCTATATATAGATATAGGTTTATATCTATCTATCTATATATATATATATATGTTAGGTAATTCCTTAGTTCAGAAAATGATCTTGAGTTATGGCCTTGTAGAGTTAGGGGCAGAGAAGGATCTCCAAAATGTCAATTTACATTTGAACATCACATGCAAAAGAACTTAAGAGTAAAATTATTACAAATATATTTTCTAAATATTACAGGTTATATTTTATCTAGCTAGCACACCACTCTGTCTCAAATATATCCATCCCTAAGCTTTGGGGTTACAATGTTGCCAACCACAACATCTCCAACTTGAATCTATTTACATGAAGAATAAAAGAGAAATACTAAAGGCAATCAAGAAATCCCATTATCATGATTTTAGAACAAAAGATGGCCTGAATCTCAGACCTGCACATATTCATAAGAAATATGGAGCAAACTCACCAATAAAATCATACATGGACATAGTTAGGGGAGGGGAAAGGTGAGATGAGATCACTGGGAAATGTCAGCTTTACTTTAAGGAGACTGTTTTGTTTCGGTTGGACTTTCCCTTCTATTCATTGCTTAGATATGCCTTGTGGTTCAATGGGAAGGGTATCAGGATTCTGATATCTTATATACCTATATTAAAAGGGCCTTTGTGAGCTTCAAATTCTCCATCTGAAAGCCAGGGATAACATAATATGTGCCTCAGAGTTGTAAAGCAAAAAAAAAAAGCCTTACAAATTTTAAAACATATCTAAACATTGACTACTGTTGTTATTATTCTATCCTCCACTAAAATCCTACTATGGCTCAGTGGCCTAGAGAGACAGTATGACCTAGGAGATAAAGCAATGGGACTTGAAGTCAAAATAACGGTTTCCATCCCACTAGAGGTTCTTACTTATTTTTACCTAGGCAAATCAGTTAATCTCTCTGAGCCTATTTTTTCCACCAGCATAATGGGAATAAATAATAGCACTTGCCTCGAAGGGTTGTTATATAAGGATCAAAAGAGAAAATATGTGTAGAACACTAACAATCTTCAAGTATTATGTAAATGTAAGCCACTTGTATTATTATTATAGGAGGGAGGCGCAACTCTCAAAGGGCCAGTTCCAAGGAAACCCAGATCTGACGGGTTCTACCCTTGCCTGGAAAGGTCTCCAGTCCAATCCCATTTCCATGATGTATTGACTAGATGTCAGTTGGAAGAGGAGAAGCCAATCTAAGTTTGGAGAGATTCCTAATCTCAAATTTTTGGTTTACTATTAGGTGATAAAGTGTTTTCAGCCACAGCAACTTCTGCAGACTACCTACTAAGCCTGGAGGTTCAGTATCTGGAAAGGAACTACACCCAAGAAGAAAAGCCCAAGTCCTAGAAATACTAAAGTGAGGTTACATACAGAAGTGACAAAAATGAAAGCTCAAAACTCTGTTCAAAACAAGTGTTTGTTAAATGCTTACTACACATAAGGGTCCCTGAAGGGACACAAATCTAATTCCTTCCCTCCAGGAGCAGACAGCTATAGGGGAATGAATGTAGTCAGGACAGTATCCTATAAAGTAGAATGTGACAAGAGTGAAGGAATGACCCAGAAAGGATGCCCTAGGAAAATCTGGTAAAGGAGAGATCATTTTAGCTGGGACCTCAAGGGCAATCGGAACTGAAAAGGTGGTAGACACCTAAAGTGAGCCTGGAGGAAGAGAATGATTTCAAATGTATAGAGCTAGGACAAGGTAAGATTAAAACTAGGGAAGAGCTAGGATGCTAGCCTGGTCATGGCTCCTTATGCCATCTAACTTCTGAGAAGAAAATATAGATCAAACCCACTCTAAAAGCCTGGCAGTTCTCAGCTGGAGCAAATTTGAGAAACTGAAAATACTTGAAATAAGGAGACCATTGTCTCTTGTGTGAAACTCTTCAATAGAGACTTCAACTTTTTCTTCATTTAGTTTGGAAATTGAGATGGAAGGTAGGAGGGAGAGGAAAGATGAGAAGAGGAGACAGAAGAGAAAATATGAGAAAGCCAAGGAGAAAAAAGAGCATTTGAAACAGAAGTGAGGAAGAGAGGGATAAGAAGGAGAAAGTCTACTGGAGGGAAGAAATCAGCCATCTGGGTTTTAGACATAACTCTGCCACTCTCTCTGGGCCTCCATCTGCCCATCTAGAAAATGAGGGTAGAACCACATGATATGTATAGTCCCTCCCAAACCTAATCCTTTGATTCCTTTTTCTGAGTCTAAGGAACAGTAGAAAGGGATGGAATTGGTTCTCATTAAATATAAGGACCTATTAAGAGTATTAGTCCCATTTGTGTTCATTGTATGTACAGACCACCCAAGAACTAAGAGAACAAAGAAGAGTTTTTACAGAGATACTCTATAAACAGAGCTAGACCTAACAGCAGGACTATTGGACATGTGCAAGTGATTCAATCTTTCAACATGCCAACTTTTTACAGTGAAACTAGAACTAATAAGGCCTTTGTTCTTTGGTTGTTTTCCAGTCATGTCCAAGTCTTCATGATCCCATTTGGGGTTTTCTTGGCAAAGGTACCGGAGGGTCTGCCATTTCCTTCTCCAGTTTATTTTACAGAGAAAGAAACTGAGGTAAACCGGATGAAATGACTCATCCAAGATCACAGAGCTAGTCCAAACCCAATGCTTCATCCAAGGAAGCACCAAGTAACTGCCCTAATTAGGACTTTACCTTCAACTGAATGCTGTCATCCCCAAAGAGTGCACTCTACAGTCATACTCTACTTTCAGATCAATAGCATGATCCCATAAAATGGAATAAGGAGAAAATAATGGTATAAGCAGCAAGATTTCCATGACTATTTTGGCATGACCAAACAAGTCTAACGTAGTCGGTACACTGAAGTCAACCAAGGCACTGTGCTAATTAATAAGCATTGGGCATTCAAGGTCAAAAAAGCAAGGGCCTGAGATGATACATGCTCACAGATAAATATAATACAAGACAATATGAGGAAGGAGAAATTACTAACAAGTGGGAAAAGGGGAGAGGGTACATGGAGAGAAATAAGGGAAGGCTTCATGGACATGGTAGCAAGCCTTGAAGGAAGAAAGGAGATTCTGGAAAGCAAGAAATGAAGAAAAAGTTCTTGAGGGCATGGCTCATACAAATGGAGATACCTAAGGTAGATTATTACCTTTAATGACTACCTAAAAGAGCAATATGAAATAACACTGGAAAAGCAGATAAGAGTCAGATCAGGGCAGGCCTTGAATGCCAGGTTAAGGCAGCCTGGATGTAATAGGGAACCAAGGAAGGCTTTTGAGCAGGAGAGTAATACAGTCAGACAAGTGCTTTAGAAAGATAATTTTTTTTAGATTAGTAGGGACAGAAATTAGATTGCAAAACGCTGGAGTGCTATGTTCTTGACTCTCCTGGACTTTCTCTATAATGGCCTCTACCCTTGTGGTAGCTTCTTCCTCTGACTGGCAGGTTCTTTCAAGAACCTTCATTTCAAGGAGGAGGGCCAGGCCAGCAATGTCCTCATTCCTCTCCAGAATATACCCCTGGTTATTCTAGACTACTAATTCTCCTTTTCCTTACCCTATTACTTTTCAGCTTCCTTTGATGTGCTG
>JAJPUD010010858.1:9771-58413 GCA_023553655.1 Myrmecobius fasciatus
GCTGAAAACTATTTTTACATGTAATTGGAAAAATAAAATACTGTTGAGTAAATATAATTTTATATTTTTGCAATATTCCCTTTGTAACAGTTCCATACATGATAAGGAAGGATGGGGAAAAGAAGTGGTGCTTACAAAGTCTACAACCTGCAGAACAAAAGTTATAAATAGAAGATTATACATGAAAACCAAAAATTAATTAAAGATTTCACAATTTATTCTTCAGCAAAGAAACATAACCAAAAAAATCCAACCCTTTTTCTATACTTAAATAAGAGAAGCTTCATTTAGTGACAGCAGATAAGTATGAAAGATACTAGAAATGGGTTCAAAATTTCCTTGCTATTGTTAAAATTGAGTTAGTATATGAAAATTATCACAAACAGGAAGAGATAAAGGTCTGAAATGATGCCTAATAGAAGAAAAAATTTAAGATGCCTTATGAAACAGAACTGCTGAAGACCAACAAGGACTTGGAAGGTATATACTAGTATTAAATAAGCAAGCAAATAAATATATGAGAAACTGATATTTTTTTCTTCTTAGTAAGAAATAATAAACCAACACTCAATACCAAACAAATAGATCATTGGATTTATGGCTATCCTGGTGAAATACAAGAGATGAAGTAAAATACTTAAAGAGCTTTGTAATTTCTTCACTATCACTACATAATTGAACCCTGTAATGGCATCATTACAGTGATATTTGTCACGCTACAAGATTATCTAGTGAGTGATAATAAAGTTTCAAAAGGTTTTCCTAAAATACCCTAATCCTGTATCAAATTTGGTTCTAAAAAAAAGGCCAGATTTGTTGCCAATGTATTTTGTAAAACAATGTTGTCTTATAATTAGGTTATCAAAAGATTTTTTTTCTTGCACAACAATGATAAGTTTGGAAATATGTATACATATATTCGATTTGCCAATATTTTAACATAATTAACATGTAGTGGATATCCTGCCATCTAGGGGAGAGGTGGGGAGTTGGGGGGAAAAATTTGTAACAGAAAGCTATGTAAGGGTTATTGTTGAAGAATTACCTACACATGTTATGCAAATAAAATTTAAAAAATAAATTTAAAAAAAAAAAGAAAAAAAAATTAGGTTATCAATATGATACAAAATAAACTATTCTTTATTAAAGTAGTTAGGATAGATCTTAGTGAGATTTATAATGGGATCTTTACTATAGAGAGCAGTTCTATTTAAATGCCAAAACTCATAAACTATGCTTCATCCATATATAACTCTGAATCTTTCAAATTCTTAAATTTTCTATTCTGAGTAATTAAGCCATTAAAGCAAAAGTAAATATCAGCCAATTAATAAGGATTTATTAAGTACCCACTAAGTTCTAGGTACTTTACTAGGCATAGATATACAAAGAAAGAAATAAAACAATCCCTTCCCCTGAGAAGTTTGCATTCTACAAGGAGAAACCATGTATACATAAGCACATACAAAATAAAGAGATGACAATTTTAAGGGGGAGAAGAGGTCTTTAGTAGTGTGATGGGGAGGAAATCAGGAAAAATTTCATGTAAAAAGTGGTGCTTGAGCTGAATTTTGAAAAAAACTAGAAATTCTAAAGTCAGAAGTAAGGAAGAAGTATATTCCTGAATAGAATAGGAAGAAAGTCAGTGAAAAGGCTCAGAAAAGGAAGAAGGAAAGCTGTGTATGAGGAACAGCAAGACAACCAGTTTGGCTGGACTTCAGAATGAAGGAAAATAAGGTACCATAAAATGAGAAAAGTAGTTTGAAGCCAGACTGTGAAGGCCTTTAAATGCCAAACAGAAGAGTTTGTATCTCTAGAGGCAACAGTGAGTCACTGTAGCTTAGAGTAAGATATGGATCTGTGCTTTAGAAAAAACACTTTGACTGCATGTGTAGGATGAAGAGGGGAGAAATTTGAGATATGATTCTCACCTGTTGCCATTTTTGCTGAAGATATGTATCTTTGACTGAGTACAGATATTTGTTCATTTGATCAAGTACTCCCTGATAATAAACCATCGCAGAGTCATAGTTTCCCAGCAAAGCATATTCACGAGCCAATTTTACATTTTCACTAATCATAAGAAGACTCATGCTCAAATGCAAGCTGAAAAAAAAAAAGAAATATTTGTCATGTTCCATGTCTATTAACAGTAAGTAAGCCAAAAAGGGCTGCAGCACAGAGACAAAAGGGAACATTATCCAATGATCAGAATTTAGAAAACCCAGTTCAGACTACATTATTATTATAAAAGGAAAAAAAATATAGATGAATTTTAAGATTTTGAAAAGATATTATTCAAAGTTATATACTAAATAGGATTAGTAAACCTACAATTAATCAAAACCTATTCTAATATTTCTGATTAGAGGAATCCAAGGCTGTGATCTGGATCTGTAACTGGAAGATGGTAATGCCTTTAATGAAAACAGGGAAGTTAGAAAAAGAATGTTCAAGGGGGAAAAGGGCATCTCAGCTGACTTTTACTAGATTACAATCTTAACAATCAAAGAAAAATATACATAATAACTACTCAGGGAGACAGTGACACTAACTTACAAATACAGAATGAGAAGACCCAAAGTTATGAATTTGTATTTGACATAGAAAAATAGTGCTTGAATACAAATCATTTCATTGACAATCTAAAGTAGGACTATTATACTGGATGGGCAATAAAGTCCTTGGTCTAATAAGACAATTCAATTTCTTACCCATTTATTTTAGCAAATTTTATTTGGGAATTTCAGAATAAGTAAAACAGGCTTTTAAAAAAAATCTTTAAAATAAGAGACATCTAAATTTGAAAACAGAAGTAAATTCAAATCATGCCTTTCAGTAACTTACAATTTTACTATTATGAATGACTACCTATGAAAGAGTTTATTAAACAAATCAAAGGTGGAAATTTTATTCTTTCAAAGACCCTATCATAAATTTCCTGTTTAAGTATTTAACTTTTATGCAATTAGCTTCTATTTTATTATAAATTATCAAGTTCTCTGAGATATAGAATGTACAGAACAGAATAAAGAACAGCAAAATGTCACATAATGGTACATTTGAGGACCTTTCAAATTGTATAAATATTTACTTTCTGAGAGAATAAGATTATGCTGTGGAGTATATTAAGAGACTATGTTGATTTTATTTTAAAATAATTTTATTTTATCTTTATAATATTAGTTATAATATTAATATAATCAGATCTTTATAAAAATAAATACAAGAAAACAAGGTAGAAATTTGTTTTCTTTTATTATGTATATTCATTATATAAATTTTGTTTTCCTCTGCTTTTCTAATTGTAGGAAGGAGGTACAAGAAAGGGGAATAAAGACAGGATTCTAAAAAGTGGGGGTGAAGAGAAAGACTTCAGAACAGAAGGCCAGAAGGAATCACACAGATTTGAAAACTAAATATTGAATTTATTAGATACAGTCATCCTTTCCACATACATAAGCAGCTTTCCCCATCATGGTTTTGATATATTGGGGACTGGCATAAGAATTTAAATGGGAATTTTAGAGGAGTTCTGCGAAAGCCACAGACAACATAAAAGGCTAACAGACAACAACACAGAGACTATGACTAAATACTTAACCCAAATCTTACAATATGCTACTGTAAACACCCTATAAAAGAGAAAAAATAATTCACACTTCTCTGGTATGAAAGGAGAGTTAAAACATTTTAAGTAGATTTTCCAGATTGTGGGGGTATGGTGCCCCTAACCTTCCATGATGTGAAAGGAAAAATTATACTTTTTAAATGGTTTCATGTTTTACAATATATAGAAATGCTCAGTTTCTTAAGTTTAAATTTAAAACAATTATTTTTTAATTAAACAATTTTAAAGTAGCTAGCAAAGTTGGTAATACTCCAAATACTTGAAATCCTGCCTCAAACACGTCCGTTAACATGACTACAGGCAACCGTCATCCTTTTACTTCCCATGCCATGAAACTCTCTAAAGCTCTAAGTTATAAATGAGTTGCTGATTTGTATCAGCAAAATCATAGTTGCAGAGCCTACATAATTTAATAAATCAATTTACATTTATTAAGGCTCTAATACATGATAGACACTGTGTGGGGAAGACAAATATGATTCATGAAACAATCCCCTCTCCCCAAGAAGCTTACATTCTGACAGAGAGGACAAGAAGTACCATATAAGAATACTTTGAATAAATATAAATAGAACACAGAAATATGAGGTAGTTCAATTATGGTACAAGGTAGTTAGATGTGGGGACAGAGAAAAAGAAAGGGAATAAGCATTTTTATAGAATCGACTACATTCTAGACGCTCTGCTTAGTGCTTTACAGATGTCTCATTTGATCTTCACAACAACCCTGAGAGAAAACAACTTTTATTATCCTTATTTTACAGGGGAAACTGTGGAAGATAAAAGTTAAGTGATTTACCCAGGTCTTGCAAAACTGACAATTGACTGGATATGTGAATTGAGGAGTAAGGAAACTAAGATAAAGAAAAAGTTACAAACTCCAGAGACTGAAAGGATATTGGTACCTTCAAAAGAAATATGGAAATTCTGAAGAGAGAAGTGTTTAGGGCAAAAGTTATTAAGTTTAGTTTGACAGGTTTCCAATCTGAAATAGCCAATAAGGAATCAAGTGTCCTGGAACTAGAGTTAAGGTAAACACTGGGGATGAACAGACACAACTAGAAGTCTTTTGCAGAGACCTAATGGTTAAGCCTAAGGGAACTAACGGGATTTACAAGAAATGGTTGAGGAAAAAGACGAAGCAAGGAATGAATTTTGATGCATAAGCATAGTTAAAAGGTATGATATGGATGATGAGCCAGCAAAAGAGATGGAATAGTCAGAAAGTATGAGGACACAGAGAGAACAGTCACAAATAACCAGAGAGGAAAGAATATACAAGAGAAAAAAAGTGTTCAAAAGCATCAAATGTTAAGGTCAAGAGGAAATAAGGACTTAGACAAGGCAGTCTAACTAAATCTACAATTAAAATAATTACCAGTAACATTAGGGAACAGTTTCAGTAGAGTGATGTCCTAGGAAGCCTGTCTGCAAAGGGTTAAAGAATGAGTGGCTTGTTTAACATGAGTCCTCTGGAATCAAGGAGGGGGTCATTATGCTGATCAGAATTCCTAGGTCTTTCAAAGGTGTTTGTCTTTACATTACTATTGTCATTGTATAAATGTTCCGTTTTTATTCATATTGCATCTGTTTATTCAAGTCTTCCCAGGTTTCTCTGAAACTTCCTTCTCAAACTCTTCCTTCTCTTAAAGCTTCCAGAATTTTTTTTTGAAAGCACCAATATCCTTTCAGTCTCTTGGAATTGTAGCCTTTTCTTTATCCTAGATTTCTCACTCTCCTTCATTCCATGCACTGCTCACATAACAGTATTCTATCACACTTATGTATCATATCTTGTTCAGCCATTCCTTCAATTGATAAACATCCCGTTTTCCATTCTTTGTCACTGCAGAGCTATATTTTTGTAAATCCTTTGTTTTGCTTAGGATTCTTCTATTTCTTCTTTTTCCTTCTTTCCCCTTCCCCTTTGCTCCCTGATGAGTAAAATGTATTTCTCAACTCCACTGTTTATGTATTCTTCCTTCCTTTGACTAGCTCAGATATGAATAACATTCAAATGTGAGCTGCTCCCTGAACCCCTTTTTGTATAGTTTCTTTCTTTTCTCCTCACCTCCACATATTCCTTATCTCCTTCCTAGCCATTCTTCTTTTAAGATCAAGATAAAACAAAAGCCACTTCCAGTCCTCCTAGACTACCTCTATGACACTTAATGATAGTCCTCAGAGGGGCCATGTCTGCCTCAACTTTCCATATTCAAACATAAAGAGTTTATCCTTCTTTAGTCCCTTATGATTCTTTGTTCATGAGTTACCTTTTTATGTTTCTCTTGACTCTTGTGTTTGTGCTTCAGAAAGTCTACTTACCTATTATGATCTTCTAATTATGAATGCTTGGAAGTATTTTAATTTCATTAAAAATTCATTTTTCCTTATAGCATTATACTCAGTTTTCTAAGTTATTCTTAGCTGTAAATCTATATCCTTAGGGTTTGGGAATATCATATACCAAACTCTGTTCCTTTAAAGAGATGGCTGTTACATCATAAATGATTCTGACTATAGTTCCTTAGTGTATGAATTCTTTTTTTCTGACTGCTTACAATATTTTTCCTTTAATCTGGCAACTGGGTTTTGGCTATGATTTTCCTGAAAGTTTTTTTCATTTTGAGGTTTCTTGCAGAATCTCTTTTATTCTTTGATTCTAAGAGATTTTTGCAGTTTTCTTTTATGATTTCTTTAAATATGATGTCTAAGCTCTTTTCTTCTTTTTTTTGGTTATAGTTTTTAAATATTGCAATGATTTTTTTTAGTTTTTCTTTTTTTTATTTTTAACATACTGTTTTATGAATTATATTAGGAGAAAAAAAAATCAGAGCAAAAGGGAAAAACATGGGAGAGAGAAAAAAAAAAAGAAATGAACATAGAATGTGTTGATTTCCATTCAGTCTCCTTAGTTCTTTTTTTCTGGTTACAGATGGCATTTTCTGTCTAAAGTTTATTGGGATTGATTTGGATCACTGAAACTACAAAGAAGAACCAAGCCTATCATAATTTATCACTGCATATTCTTTATTGCAATTATTCTTAAATTACCTCACTTTGTTTTATACATTAGATGTTTTTGCTATGAAATAACATACTTTCTTTCTTTTAAAAATCTTGACTTTGCTTTAGCATTTTTTGTTATTTCATTAAGTCTTTAGCTTTTATTTCATTTATTCTGATTTTCAGGGAACTTGTTGTTAGGGTCAGGCTTTATCTGTCTTCTATCAAGTTATTAATTCTTTCTTCCATAGTTAGTTATAATTTCTTTTCTAATTTTTCCCCTAAGTGCTTTAATTTCATTTTAAAAATTAATTTTAAGCTTTTTAAAGCCCTTGTTCTAAATTTCAGAAATTTTGGCTAAATTTATGCCCAATTTTCATTTTACTTTGAAGCTTTGCTTGAGTTATGGAATCATTCTCTTCCACCAGGTTTGTATCTTGACCTTCCCAGTCAAGGCACTAAGTCTTAAGGTAGGAGTCCTTTTTTATTGCATACTCTTCTAGTCTATTTCTTGATTTCAAGCTTTATGTTCGATTTTGTACACTCCTAATTGGAATGTCTGAACTGGTCCTTCTGTTCCTTTCTTAGAGGTATTTGTTGTGTTATTTTAGGATTTCAGATACAATCAGGATGAAATCTTTAGTGCTCCCAAAATGATATGACTTAAGGCAAAGTCTGATCATTGTTCTCTTGATCTGAACTCTATAATAAAGTTTCTGAATTGCATTTTGGTCTGAACTACCTGTCTGTGGGTTTGCCTCCTTTGGAATTTCAATAGCTGCTGCAGACCTAAGCTATCAGCCAAAAGGACAGCTCTGCTGGTTCAGAACAGAACAGCTGGCTCCCTTTTAGTCTGAAACTGCTGCCTCGGTTATTCCTCTGCAGGCTTCAGCCTGATTCAAAGGCTGAAACTAAGACTCCTCAAAGATCCCAGAGTCGAAGCTACACAGATGCTGCTGGCTTCTGAATTTGCTCCTTGTTTGGTAACAACTAGCTAAAGACCCCTGACCAATCCTCACCTTAGAATACCATTTCTCAGCACAGGTCCTGTTTGTTTGCCCTGGATCTGGACCCAGAACTGGGTAGTGATAAAGCTGCCAATTGGTACCTTTTCCAGAACAAGTTTAGACACTTCTAGGATGGATCTGGGACCTCTTCTTGCTTCTTTCACAATGAAATGCTCCCATCAGCATGCTCCTCACCAGACCCTGTTCCCCAATGTGTGGGCTGGAAAAAAATGACTCATTTTCACTTTTTTTCCCCTTGGATTTACTGACCAAGAATAAGTCTAATACATTTTCTAAACCTGTTTGAAATTCTGGGAATAAAGGGGAAGGGAAGTCTTAGAAGGATATAGAAGTAATGTACTTTTTTTTGACTCCTCCACTAATTTAGCTCCCTCCAATCCTTAAATTTATTTTTAATGGGAATCAAGAGGACAAAGAGTTTTTTGGCAGTTGGTAAGATATTTTTCCTACTACAAAATACTCAATAATAAGAAGCTTAGGCAATGCATCATCCAATGTATTCTTTGAAAGAGTAAGTAAAACAATGTCTTTTGTAATCTAGAATTAATTAGAAATGCAATGATCAAAACAGAAAGATGCACCTTAATTTATATTAACATACTAAGCAAGACATAATATCAGGCATTAATTTTTCTAATACAAATAAGAAAGTTTTGTTGGCTAATCATTAAAAAAAAAAACCCCAACAATGGAAGCATTTTGAGAAATATTCTGTCATAAAAGGGGGCATAACAGACATAGTGGAAAACAGCACTAAATTGGAAGTGAGAAGACTTGAGTTTAAATCCTAGCCAAATACTAATAATTTAAATGATTTGGGGTCTTATCTCTCAGGCCAGTTTTCTTAATCTGTAAAATGAAGGAACTGGATTAGATAATAGCTTCTAAAATTCATTCTAACTCTAACAGAATTGCTAGCTCCCAGATTATGTAATCCCCCAGATTATTAACCATGGTAGTCAATATTTTTGAGCTACTACTATATATATAAAATCAAGTACAAAACAAATATTTAATAATTACTTGATTAGCTACTTGGTTACTAAGCATTATGCCACAATTAAAGGTTATGTAGTACAGTGAAGAAAGTCAGAAAATTCAGTTCAAACACTGTCTCTTTTATTTTATCTGCATGACCTTCAGCAGGTTGTTTTACTTCTCTGGGCCTTGAATTCCTCATATATAAATCAGGGATAGATAGTGGTAGACTAGTAATTTCCAAGGTTTTGTCCACCTCTAAAGCTCTGATCTAACAGGGGTTCATTGTCCTGGGCTCAAGATTTACAATAAAATTAGGGACGCATGTTGAATATACAAATAAGTAAACATTTTTACCTCTTTGAGAAGTGAAAAGGGAGCAAGGAGCATAAACCAGTGACAAGTAAAAACAAGTTTCTGCCACCTCTGCTTTAAAAGGTACCGTTTATAGTAAATTTCATCTTCTGGTTAGATATTTCTTAGGAACAATGAACTGTTGTATAACTGTATTGTATAATTTTGTTTTATTGTTTAAAAAAAAATCCAGTTCAAGATCTAGTCCTCTAAAAAAACAGGTAATTGATTATACAGCACAATCACCTTTACTAACATTTTCTGTACTCTTAGATGGTTTTATAATCCTAAACACCATCTTTCTCCCTAATTTAATAACTATAATTCTATAAGATTCTCTAATCCTGAAGTCTCCCTAAATTTTCACTAAGGAATACACCTAATTTTGACTATAATTTTTCATTAGATATTAATTTAACATGCAATGCAATCAAACAAAAATAACATTTTAAAAATAATTTTAATAAAATTTCTATAAAATTTTATTTGTTCAAAATTTTTCAAAGAATATTAACTTCACACATTACTTTTCAAAATTATCACAGGCTGCACCTACATTATTTCAGAACAAGCTTTTCCACTTACTCTCATCCATGAGAGTCACCCTTTGTTTACTCAGCTAGTGAGGGATTAATGACTTAACTGATGACTAAACTCATTAAAATTAATTAAGCAAGATGCTAATAAAATAAGCAGCAAGATCAGATTTTTAAATGAAAGGTGATGACATCTATATAGTGAGTCTAAGTACAGTTCTTTTCTTCTTCATACAATTAGGAAATAATCTGAAAGGGATAGGGGGAATCTTCAAACAGATGGGGAACAGGCAATAAATAAAAAAAAAAAAACTTAAATATTTGGCTTTTTTATCTCCTTTCCTCAAAGCTCTTAAAAGAAAAAGAATTCCTCTAAATTTATTTATTTGGGGTGCTAGGCTTTTGGGGAATCCAAGTATGGGATCATTGTTAAAATATGGACAAAATCAATTAAAAAAAATTTCTGTTCCTTTCTGCAAGGCTGGTTTACTCAAATATATAAAAAAAGATAAACTACACATCATCTGAAGTCAAACCAAAAAAGTGTTAAAAAAAAAAAAAAGGCAATAAAATTCAGTAAATCAAGCTTCAAAAAGGAGCAGAGTATTATACTAGTAAATAATTTTGAACTAACATGCAGGGTTTGTAATTATATTATGCAGGTATTACAAATTAGTCACTGGTAATGATGAACAATCACTAATGAATGACCCATAACCACTTAGAACAAGGTAGATGTTTTTTCTCATTTTAAAATGATAAAAGTTAACTTTGTGGTACAAGAGTACCTCAGAGTAACTCATGTTCAAAAAGAATTTTTAAAATTAAACATTTTAAAGGTGGGGAGTGAGGATATTATACTTTATCATTGTTAATAAATATAACTTGCTGTAATAAAATTTTTGTAAAGGAAAAATCATATGCATACTAATTTAGTGATAAGATATAAAACAATTATCCCAGCCAAAAATGGGAAAAGAATAAAGAAATTAATGGGTTTCCATAAATCAACAAAAACAATAGAGCTAAAAAGCCACATTTAAGTTAGCTATCAAACAAGCAGAATAATGACTAGATGTACTTAGAATTTTATCAGTAAGCAACATACTTTGACTTCTGATAAAAAAACGAGTATCTTCGTGAAACAGTCAATATAGTTAAAATAAAAGGAAAATATTTAGCCCTATGCTGGAAAAACTGAAAATTCAACAATTTATTTCATATTAAATTTCTTAAGTATATAAGACTGCTGGGAAAACAATATTGTCTTTTAAAGTTTTAACATATGATATAAAGCTAAGCAGAAATATGGAATAATGTAGAATTATCAATGTTTCCTGAAGGGGTTGCTATCATTTCTTTGTACAAGAATGGTCATTATACCAATTATTCTTCGATTTTTTTTTGAAAATGTCTAATTCAAAGAACCATCTTTAAATACTGATAACTTCTAAAATAATTTTCATTCTCTTATGGAAAAAAGTTGTAGATAACATATATTCCATATTATACACTGAGAACTTTTCAGCCTGAATGAACAGTACATAAATCACATCAGAAATCATAAGTGTTCTATCATTGTGACTAAGAAGCACACATTCTAAAACACTAGGAATATTTTTTAACAAAGGACGAAAGTCAAAAGCTGAACTGTTTTAAAAGTGATGACTAAGCTATCAATGCACTACTGGAAGTCAGATGCTTATAAACCAAGCAGTTCACAATTTAAACAAAAAACATGACTTGTTTTTAACAAAGTGCTGGCATGAAACCATAAAGCATTTCCAGTTGAGAAAAAATTACGTCCCCCTATAACTCTGCCATAATGTAGCAAGAAATAATACTAGGAAAAAAACAATCGTCAATAAGAAACTTCCCCCCAAAGCGAGCTAACTACTTTTTTTTAAAAGGGAAGGGATGGAGGGGAGAGGGGGCAGTTACAAGTTGACAGCGAAATGAAAAACTAAAATAATTATGTCAATATGACAAATCAACCAAAAAAGCAAAAATAAAGAGAAACACACTGGTTCTGAACATCAAGGGGGTCATGGGGGTGGGTGGGGGATGGGAATAAGAAAGTCTTTATAAATAAAGAATGGGGGGGGGGGAGAAGAGTTCAAATACTGAGGCTGCTCGCCCGGCCTCGGGATTTCTTGGGTCACACGAGGCTGGGGTTGGGGTCTGACCCGGGGTCAGCCAGAGGGGGAAGATAAGCTCGGAGGAGCAGGTGTGTCAAGCAGCTAGTCGGGGACGGGGGTGGGGCTAGGACTCAGACCCGGAGTTAACTGATCACCACGGCATGCGGGGCAGGACCCTCGGACTCACCGCTCCCTCCCCGTCTCATTACCCACGGCTTTCAAAAGGGGGTTGAGAGTGGAGAAGAAAAGGAGAAAGGCTCACCTTAGCCCGCCGCGACTATGGGGGTTCGAGGGAGGAAACCGCCCACCGCGGCTAGGGAGCTGGGGGCAGGACGGGCCCCTCGATCCACCCCCAGCAGCTAGGAAGAGAGGCTCCGGAGACCCTACCCAGAACTTCCCCGCCCAACCGCCACCCCTCCGGCGCTGCCGCACCTCCTCACTGAGAATTTGAAGTCAAACCCGCCAGGGTCACTTCCGGCGGTGGCCCCGGAGGCCCAGGCGACTTCCGCGCATGCGTGGGGAAAAGGGACCGCCCCGGGAGCGAGGACGAGCGGGGCGTGCGCGCGTCTGATCTAGCTCCCCAGGATAGAGCATAGAAGTCGGCCAGGGGGTGGGGCTGGCGTCGAAGACCGCTGCTGACTTACCTGTAGCGAGCGTTCTAAGCGCCTGTAGCATCCCCGGCGTCCTCCCCCAAGGGGAGAGTGCATGCTGAGCTCGAACCTTGGCGGCACTTTGTGGGGGGTGGGGGTGCCTCTTGGTTAGCGAACTCTCCCTCACTCCCCGCCCCCCCCGCCCTCATTGAAAGGAATCTCATGCTCTTTCACATTTGGGCTGCTGTCACTCCTTTCTCCAAGCCGGGGGGAAAAAAAAAAGCTGTATGAATTTGGAGAGAGAGAGAGAGAGAGAGAGAAGCGATAACGAGAGTCTAAACACAAACTCATTCAACCATGGGGACCCAAAAGTCTGAGTGCTGTTTTAATATCCCAAAGGTATTAGTGCAATTTTAATAAATATATTCTGTGTACACACACACATACACACACGGTCCCAAAAGTATTAGTGCAATTTTAATAGAGTACATATTGTACAGAGAATTCCAAAAGTCTTGGCGCAGTTTAAAACTTAAATAGCGTTTGAGACAATAGTGTGTGCATACATGTATGTAGGATATGTTCTTTATCAACAGAGCAAGCTCTGACTAGCTACACTCATAATGCTTTAAGATTTGCAAAGCACTTTACAAATATTTTCTCACTTCATCGTGACCACAATCCTCAGGAGGTAGGCGATATTGTTATCTCCATTTTATAGGTGAGGGAGCTGAGGTAGAGTGAAGTGACTAGCCCAGCTTCACACAGCTAGTAAGTATCTAAGAGCAAATTTGAACTCAGGCCTCCCTGACACCAGATCCAGTATCCTATCCATTGTGCCACCTGGGATGTAGGGTGTGTTCAGGTAAGACTGGTACCTCCAATGTGAGGGGCTTGCCAAGCCCTTTACAAGGCTGCTTTCCTCCTTTGGTGTCCACCAGATCCACCTAGCTCTCACCTGTGGCTCCAAAAAGCTGTGGAGGGCACAATGGCCATACCCTGGTAAACCGTTTTGGCAGATGAGCTAAACCAGGTTGAGAATAACAAGGGGTCTCAAACCCTATAGGGATCTAGGAGCATGTCTACCCCATGCATGTGAAGACTTCCTCAGTGGAATGGGCCATGAAAGCAGGTGAAGCAGGTGTTGTGGAGCATGTAAGGTTTAATTACACAACGAAGACACCAAGGTCATTCACTGCATCTCGAGTCACCACCTGTGGTCTTGATCACAATCCTGTACAGGTGACTGAGACCATGGGGTCGTTTTCTTACTGGGAGCAGCAGTTGGATTTGGCAGATCCCCAGGTATCTGAACAGCCTTTTAAGGATCATACTGCTCACCTTCAGGTGTGAGGAAAGGGCTAGAAAAGGTGCCCTAAAAATTGCCTGCTCATCCATCACGATCCTGATTACCATGGCAAGCGGGGATGGCATCCTGTGGTCAAAACACTAAAAAACATACACAAGGTGTCTCTTAAGAACTTTAGAATTGATTATCATGGGAGACACTGACACAAGACCACCCAGCATGGCATGCCCTCATCAGAGAAGATGCTGTGCCCTATGAGCAAAGCAGAATTGAATTAGCTCAGAAAAATTCGAGATGGGCAAATTTAAGAGAAGCCACCCCAAGTATTCATAGGGACTATTTGTGTCTGACCTGTGGCAGAGCATTCTGAGCTCGTATTGGTCTGATCAAGCCACAGTCAGACACACCATACTCAACTCTAACATATTGATGTCATTTTGGTCCTTTTTGAGAATGAAGAACAACAACCAACCAAAGAACACGTGTGTATATATATATATATACATACACATATATATATATACACATACACACACACAAATATATGTGTGTACACATGTGCATGCATGTCATAAATGTGTGTGTCAAGCACATGCATATGTGTACATACTTATATTCATGAAATAGTTGATTTGTTTTGCTATATATGCATTTATATTAGCATGCATTGCAATATGCATATGTGTACATATATAATATCCATTGATACATACTTATTTCATTATTAAAGTTTTAAACTGCGCTAAAACTTTTGGGACATTGTATTATTGTATGTTTCTCCCATATTCACCTCAGATTCACTTTTTCAGTATTAGCTTCCTCTATTCTACACAATAGGATAGATAATATTTATGCAAAGCTTAAAAGGTTTGCAAAGTGATTTATATGTTATCTCATCCAATCCTCATGACAATCCTATGAATGAGATATTAATATCCCCTTTTTGCAGATGAAGAAATGAGGCTAAAAGGTTGTGTGACTTTTATGGAGTCACATAGCTAAGGAAATGTTCACAGAAGGATATGAACTAACATTTTCCTATCAGTACTCTGACTACTGTTTTAAGGAGCTGCCTTTTACTAATTTACCAGTTGTTGCTGAATTACTCCCTGCGCTTTCCTTTCTTCAGGTACTCCTTGCCATCCACTTAAGATGCTCTCATCTTGACTCCTATCTCACTGAAAATTTTGAGGCCATTAGCTGAGAGTTCTCTTCTCCTAACACCCCCATGCCTTCTGCTACTATCTCAATCATCCATCTCACACAATGAGATGGCCCTTCTCCTTGTCATGGCAAACAACTCTACAAATATGTCTCCTAAAACAGATTGCCTCCTTTATCAACTCTATTCTCATTTATCTTCAATCTCTCCTCTTATTTTACTGATTGCTTCCCTAGTGCCTACAAACATGCCCACATCTCTACCATCCTTAAAAAAATCCTCCCTTGATCTGTTTATTTCTACTAGCGACCATCCTTAATAAGGCTCTCTATAATCAATACCTTGCCTTTTTTTCCCTTTCACTTTCTTCTTAATTCTTTATAGGCTGGCTTCAGAGCTCCTCATTCAACCAAATCTGCTCTCACCAAAGTTACCAATGATCACTTAATTGCCAAAAAAAATTAATGGCAGATTTGTTTAGTCAAAGGTTCAGTTAAAAAGTACTTTATTTTCCAATTTTTGTTCAGTTACTTTTCAGTATTGTCTTACTCTTCATGATCCCACTTGGAGTTGTCTTGGCAAAGATGTTAGAGTATGTCATTTCCTTCTCCAGCTCATTTTATAGTTTAGAAAACTGAGACAAAAGGTTAAGTGACTTGCTCAGGACCAATAAACAAGTAAGTATCTGAGGCCAGATTTGAACTCAAAAAAAGGAGTCTTTCAGCACCTGACTTCAAGTCAGGAACTCTATTCATTATACAACCTAGCTGTTCCATATAGTGATAGATAAATATAGTCTACACATACACACACACTTTTAGGACCCTCTGTGTAGTATATGTGCAAAATATATCTATTTGAATTGCATTGATATTTTTGGGACCCTTTGTGTGTGTGTGTGTGTGTGTGTGTGTGTGTGTGTGTAGAACACATTGAAATTGCACTAAGATTGAGTGAATGAGAGAAAGTGTGTGTGTGTGTGTGTGTGTGTGTGTGTGTGTGTGTACACTCACCTTTCTATTGTCTCTCTCTGTCTGCCTCTCCCTATACATGTAGGAAATCTCAGATGAGTTGAAGTGGTGAGGAACATTAATTACAATAAAACTTGCTAACTTTATTTCCTTTTTTTGATAGTTGTTAAACTATAGATCAAGGGAATGCTGAAGACAGTTTGTCTAGATTATAGCTAGGCATTTGATTAAATATCTCATGCTATTCTTTTGGAAAAGATGAAGGGGGGTGGGGGAAGGGGGAGGCAGTTAGGTGGCGCAGTGGATAGAACACTAGCCCTGAAGTCAGGAGGACCTGAGTTCAAATGTGGTCTCAGATACTTAACATCCCCTAGATGTGTGACCCTGGGCAAGTCACTTAACCCCAATTGCCTCAGCAAAAAGCAAAAAATAAACATAAAAATAAAAAAAGATGAAGAGAGAACTCAATGATAGATGGATTTAGATCATACTGAAAAGGCAAAATTATAGAGTAGTCATTACTGGTTCCATGTCAACTAGAAAGAGGACTTCTTATAGAACACCCTAAGAAATCTGATTATCAAATATTTTTATGAGTGACTTGATAAAGAAAAATAAAGTTGGTATTTTAATCATATCTCAAATTGACACAAAGCTAGGAATATAATGGATGACAATCAGAATACAAAAAAATCTTTACAATCTAGAACATTTGACTGAATCTAATGAAATTAATTCAATAGGGATCAATTTTTAAAAATCAACTTCACAGGTATAACCTTGCCTCAAAGACAAGGCTAATCATCAGTGTACCTGAAAAAGATCTGGGAATATTTAAGGATCACAAACCCAATATAACAAGATAATATGACAACCCAAAAAATAAATTTTTTGGCTGCATTAAGATACACAGATTACAGAAATAAAGAGATTAAACTCTGTCTTGGTCAGACTACATCTAGAATTAGGCTTCTTAAACTTTTTCTACTCATGACCCCTTTTTGCCTAAGAAATTTTTATATAACCCTGAGTATATAAGAATATAAAATAGGCATGAAAATCAAACATTTACTGATAATAAATCATCATTTTGCAACCCCACAATCTATTGCATCACCCTATATGGGATTGCAACCCACAATTTAAGAAGCTTTGATCTATAGTAAGGTGTATAGTTCTAAGCATCACAGTTAAAGAAGGATATTGATAAGCTGAAGTGTCCAGAAAGTGAAGGGCTTCAAATCCGTATCATATGAGTTAACTGAAGGAACTAGGGATGTTTAGCACAGTGAAGAAGAGAGTTGGAGAAACATGAAAGTTGTTTAAGGATTTGAAGGGCTGTCATATGGGAGACAGATTTGGGGGTTTTTGGCCCCAGAGGACAGAATTAGGAACAATGGGTAGAAACTGACAAGACGAAAACTTACTTGATTAAAGGAAAAATTATTTTAAAATTGGAGTTATGCAAAAACAAATTAGCCTACCCAAAGAGACACTGGTTTCCCACTCATGGAAAGTCATTAAAAAGAGATCAGATGACCATTTATTAGGTGTCATAGATCCTTTTTTTTTTTTCTTTTTAATATGAGTTGGATCAGTGGTATCTGAGGTTCTTGTTCCTTTCCATTTTGGAAAATCTGTGATTCTAGGTATTTAGCTCTTTAGCCTGAAGATTTGTTCCCTTTCAAAAATGCTCTGAAGTGTATATTGCTACCACTTCATAAAACATACTGAGCATCTTCAAGGAAAACTTTTGCTATAAAAATGTATTTCATTTGTTCCTCTATTCTAAATGCAGTGTTACGTTCATAAAGTATGGTTTCACTATATATATATATATATGTATATATATATATATATATATATGTGTGTGTGTGTGTGTGTGTATACATATACATATGTATATATATTTCATATTAGGTTCACAGATGACTGTTAGTTAATTTGCTAACTGAACTTAAAATGGTAGTTTTAACAGATCAGAATCCTTTCTTCCCACATGATCCATCAAAAGGATTGTTGTACTTAGTTACCATTAATTTGCACTTTGAGGCTTGGTGAATTCAATGCTGAAGCAGTCATGATTGAAGATAGTGAAAATCATATTGGAAAATGGAGCTTCCCTACTGCCTAAAAACATGATCATGTCTCTACAATTATAAAAAACAAAAAACAAACAAACAAAAAACCACAACTCACACTTGACCCACCCATTCCTGCCAGCTATCGTCCAATATCTCGCTTCCCTTTTGTAGTTAAACTCCTTGAGAAAGAATGCTGTCTATGTAAGGACTTCCACTTCCCTTCCTCTTCCTTTCTTCTTAACTCTGCAATCTGACTTCTGACTTAATTATTCAACTGAAAGTTACCAATGATCTCTTAATTACCAAATTTAATGAACTCTTTTCAGTTCTCATCCTTTTTAACCTCTCTTAAATCCTTGACACTTTCACCCTCTTCTCTCTGATAATCTCTTTAGGTTTTCATGACAGTAATCTCTCTCATTTCTCGTTCTACCTGACTGCTCTTTTGCAGTATTCTTTGCAGCATCTTCATCCAAGTTGTATCTGATAATCATGGGTATCTCCCAAGGCTCGTGTTGAACCCTCTCTTCTCCCTCCATTCTATTTCTTTTGATGATCTCATCAGCTCCCATGGATTCAATTATCATCTCTATGCAGATGATTCTCAGAGTCATTTATCAAGCCCTAACCTCTCTCCTGACCTTCAGTTCCACATCTCCAGATGCCCATTAGATATTTGTATTGGATATCTCTCATTCAATATCTCACAGACATCATAAATGCAACATGTCTAAAACCAAACTGATACTGTTTTCCTACAAGCCCGCCTAACTTCTTAACTTCTTTCTGTGCTATTGCTGGGGATATCACCATCCTCCCAGTCATTAAGCTTGCAACCTGGGTCACTTTAGACACCTTATTTTCTCTTACCTCCAATATCCAATCATTTTCCAAGGACTGCCAATTTTCCTTAGTGACTTCTTGTGTATATGCCCCCTTCCCTTCTCTAATACTGTCACTCTCTGGTGCAGGTCGTCATAACTTAAATCCTGTACTATTGCAATGATCTGTTGAGTGGTCTTCCTGCTGCAAGTCTCTCCTTGTTCCAAATTCATCTTTAAAGCATATCTGACATGTCACACATATACCTCTCCCTTTCAATAAACTCCAGGATCAAATATAAAGCCTTCTATTTACATTTTAAAGACCTTTTATAACATGTGATTATATATATGTACATATATAATAATTTGTCTTTCTTCCAGTATTCTTATACTTTCCTTTCCTTCACATATTCTGTAATCCAGTAACCTTGGCCTTCTTCCTATTCCTCACACAAGATTCTCAGTCTTTTCACTTCATCTTTCTCACTGGTTGTCTCCCATGCCAGAGAATTCTCTTCCTCTTCATCTCTACTTTGATTTCTCTACTTCTTTTTAAGTCTTGACTAAAATCCTTCCTTATGGAAAAAAAAACCCCAAAAACTTTTCTTAATTTTTTTAAATCTTAATGACTTCTCTCTGAAATCACCTATTTATATTGTCTACATCCTTTTTTACACAGTTGTTTTCATGTTGCTAGACTGTAAGCTCCTTGAGAGCAACAATTATATTTTCCCTTTCTTTTATCCCCCAGAGGTTAAATCAGTACTTGGCACCCAGAAGGCACTTAACAAATCCTTGTTGAAAATTTGGGGAGCTAAGAGGCCAAGGGATTGTTTTAGATTAATTAGGAACACCAGGTCACCATTTTAAAAGAGTAAGAAGGCATTGGATTTAGTTAGTATTAAGTAATGACACATAAAATGAAACTGACTTCACAGATAGGAAAGAACTGATGACCATCTAGTAATTTCAAATCATGTCTGTGCAATCAGATCAAAGACTAAATAAAAGTAATACCCTAAATAAGTCTATAACAACTTAAATAATAAAATGACAAGATACTGTATGATCACAATAGTTGAAGCTATAGAAAAGAGACAAATAGTAAATCCATTAACTCTATCAACATTTCTTTAGTAAGTATTATTTAATGCAAAGTAGCTGCCTCAACGAGAAGGCCAAAAGAACAGAAATCATCTAAGGCAGCAAACTTAGTCTTCCAAAGCTGAATAGATGCCAATAAAAGCCAATCAAATTTTGCATCATTTGCAAAATATTATATGGAGAAGGAAGAGAAGGAGAATGGAAGGTTATGAGTAGTGTTGTCTTACAAAAAAATGAAAAGACTATTAAAGATTAAACTAGAAGGACAATAGGAACAAATAGGATCCATATAATTACATTTTTATAGTCATTTATGATAATCAATGATGATTTACCAAATTTGAACTCTACCACCTTAAGATACACATGCTAAAAGCAATACAATTTCAAAAATGTTTTCAAAATATGTCAAAGAGCGATTTCAGAGAGGCCTGGAGAGACTTGCATGAACTGATGCTGAGTGAAATGAGCAGAACCAGGAGATCATCATACACAGCAACAACAGTATTACATGATGATCAATTCTGATGGACATGGCTCTCTGCAACAAAGAATTGTCTCAAACCAGTTCCAACTGTTCACTGAAGAAAACCATATACACCCAGAGAGAGGGAAATGAAATATGGACCACAACGTAACATTTTCATGATCTCTACTGACATTTGTTTGCATTGTGTTGCCTTTCTCTGATTCTTTTTTTTTTCTTGTAGATAGGATTTTTCTTGCATAACTTCTCAAGCATTTCAACATTATTAGCATGTAGTGGACTTCCTGCCATCTAGGGGAGGGGAGGGGACTGGGTGTAAAATTTGTAATGGAAAGCTTTGTAAAGATCAACGCTGGGGAACTACCCATACATATGTTATACAAATAAAAAGCTTCAATAAAAAAAAAAAGAAAAAAAATATGTCAAAGAGAAAAATTCATTCACTAAGCAGTGGAGAAAGACAATATGATAATATGAAGGAGATGACTTTGTGAGCAGAACGAAGAGAACATTGTACACAGTAACAAGATTATGTGACGAACAACTATGACAAACTTATCTCTTCTCAACAATGTGGTGATTCAAGGCAATTCCAATAGACTTGGGATGGAAAATGCCATTCGCCAGAGAACTAGGGAGACTGAATATGGATCAAAACATAGTATTTTTACTTTTTTGTTTTTGTTTTTTTCTTTCTCATGGGTTTTTATTTCTTTAAATATGATTTTTCTCACACAACATGACAAATATGGAAATATGTAAAACGATTACATGTATTTAACCTATATCAGATTACTTGCTGTCTGGGGGAGGGAAGGGGGAGATAACGGAAGGAGGGAGAATTTTTTTTATTAAAGTTTTTTTATTTACAAAACATATGTATGGGTAATTATTCAACACTGACCCTTGTAAAACCTTCTGTTCCAAATTTTCACCTCCTTCCCCCCATCCCCTCCCCTAGATGACAGGTAGTCTAATGTTAAATGTTAAAATATATGTCAAATCCAATATATGTATACATAGCTATACAGTTATCTTGCTGCACAAGAAAAATCGGATCAAGAAGGGAAAAAAACTGAGAAAAAACAAAATGCAAACAAACAACAGAAAGAGTGAAAATGCTATATTGTCCACATTCAGTGAGGGAGAAAAATTTAGAACACAAAGTCATACAAAAATGAATGCTGAAAACTATCTTTACATGAGTTTGGAAAAAATAAAATAATATTGAAAATTTAATTTTAAAAATGATAAAAAAGAAAGAGCAAGTGATGGTTTGGCATGAGGAGATCAGGAATGGCTTCATGAAAGAGGCAGTCAGGAGGTGGACTTAAAAAGGAGTAATTTTAATCAATCAACAAAGATGTATTAAGCAGTACCTACTAAGTGCCAAGCACTGGAGACACAAATAGAAAAATGAGATAGAACTTGCTTACAAGGATCTTATATTCAACTAAGAATTCTTAGAAAAGTAAGTTTAGGCTATATACAAAATACAAAATGTTTTGAAAGAAGGAGTAAAGTAACAACTATAACATTAGGAAAAGTGGTCTGAAGGAGGTAACAGTTGAACTGAGTCTTAAATGGAGCCAGGAGTTCCCTGGTAGAAATGAAGAGGAAATAGATTCAGGCAAAAGTACACAAGTAGGAGATACAATACAGGGATTGGGTATAGCAAGTAGTCCAATTAAGATGCAGTACAGTATTTGAGTTGTACTGGAAATAAAGGCTATAATTTGACCATGAAACACTTTAAATAACAAAGAAATCTGCATTTTATCCTAACGGTAATGGGGAAGCTTCTTAAACTGAAATATTACATGGTTAAACATGTAATTTCAAATTATCATAGATTTAGAAGTGGCAACAACCACAGAAGCCATCTAGTTTAAACCTCTCATTTTTAAAAATTTTTCATTGATCTTTTTGTTTCTTACATTATTTTAGTTTTTCCCCCAGAAAGTCATCTCATACAGTAAATAGTATTTTTAAAACAACAGTAACAAAAAAAGGGAACAGAATTAACACAACCACATTGAAAAAGTTCAAAAATACGTGCAAAGTGCAATACCTGTGAACTCCTACCTCCTTGAAAGTATATGTTAAGGGTATCCTTGCTTATATGTAGGTTTTCTTTCAAGCTATGCTTATTCTTTATAATTTTGAAACATTCACCTTTGATTTTTGTATATGTGGTTATTCTCTCTATTTACATTGTTATAGTCATTATGTATATTTTTTTCTTGATTTTGCTTACTTCGCTCTGAATCAGTTCATGTAGATCTTTCCATTTTTTCTGTATATTCATTACATTCATTGTTTCTTATAGCACAATAATATTCCATTCTTTCACATATCATAATTTGTTTAGCCGTTCTCTAATCAATGGGTAGTTATTTCTGTTATCAGCAAAACTCCTAGTAAAAACATTTTGTGTATATGGAGACTTTCTTATATATGGCTTCCTTGGATAGGAGCTCAATAATGAAATTTCTAGGTCAGAAAGCATGAGCATTTTAGTAAATTTATTTACATAATTCCAAATTGCTTTCCAGAATGACTGTGCCAATGTTATAGTGTGCATAGCTTCGCCAACACTTCTAGCATTTTGTTTATGTATCTTAGACACCAAACCCCTATCAGATAAATTTGATATAAATTATTTTTCCCCTTTTGACTGCTTCCCTTCTTATCCTGTACACATGAATTTTGTCAGTGCAGAGATTTTTCTATTTCCTGTATTTAAGACTATTTTATCTTTTGTAATTGACTCTCTCTCTTATTTGGTTAAAAATACATCTCCTAACTGTGAATGGATCCAGCCATTCTGTAGAGCAATTTGGAACTATGCTCAAAAAGTTATCAAACTGTGCATACCCTTTGACCCAGCAGCGTTTCTATTGGGCTTATATCCCAAAGAGATCTTAAAGAAGGGAAAGGGACCCACATGTGCAAGAATGTTTGTGGCAGCCCTTTTTGTAGTGGCTAGAAACTGGAAACTGAATGGATGCCCATCAATTGGAGAGTGGCTGAATAAATTATGGTATATGAATATTATGAAATATTATTGTTCTGTAAGAAACGACCAGCAGGACGATTTCAGAGAGGCCTGGAGAGACTTGCATGAACTGATGCTGAGTGAAATGAGCAGAACCAGGATATCATTATACACAGCAACAACAATACTATATGACGATCAATTCTGATGGACGTGGCTCTCTTCAACAATGAAATGTTTCAAACCACTTCCAATTGTTCAGTGAAGAAAGACATATACACCCAGAGAGAGGGATGAAATGTGGACCACAACATAACATTCTCATACCCTTGATTGCTGTTTGCTTACATTGTGTTTCCTTTATCTGATATGTCTTCTGTGTAGATACGATTTTTCTTGCACAACAATGGTAAGTTTGGAAATATGTATACATATATTCGATTTGTCAAGTATTTTAACATAATTAACATGTAGTGGATATCCTGCCATCTAGGGGAGGAGTGGGGAGTGGGGGGGAAAATTTGTAACAGAAAGCTTTGTAAGGGTTAATGTTGAAGAATTACCCATACATATGTTTTGCAAATAAAGTTTTAATTAAAAAAAATACATCTCCTACCCATAGCTGTGAGAAGTATATAATCTTCTATTTCTTTTAGTATGAACTTTATTATAAAAGCCACACATTTGTTTAGAATGTATTATGAAATGTTGTTTGTCCTTCATTCTCAAAGAGGACCATGATATCAGGGAAGTGATGCTATGACATGCAAGTAAATTAGATTTGAGGAAGGGAGGACTGCGCAAGGTCACCTTTCCCTTCCAGAGCCATCTGGGTCCAATAGCAAGATCAGGGCGACTGGAAATGGCCCTGGATGCAAGGGGAGACCTTGGTTTTTTTAAGCTAAGGTCTTCCACACGGTTTCAATTTGCCTGAGGCTGTACCCATTCTGTGATTAAAGCTAGGTAGCAGTTGAGGCAAAGAATCTCCTTTTTTGTTAATTTCTTTGATATTTTTGACATTTTGTTCTTACAAATGAATTTTTTATACCTCAATTTTAGGGGGTAATTTAATTGGGATGGCACTGAATTAATTTAAGTAGAATTATCCTTTTTTATATTGGCCTTGCCCACCCATGGGCAAATCATATTTATTCAAAGATTTAAATGACATTATTGTATACAGTATTTTATAATTATGTTCCCTCCCAAGCATTTTATATAGTCTACAGTTATTCCAAATAGAGCATCTCATCTCTTTTTGCAGGGCTTCATTGGTAATATATAGAAATGCTGATGACTTATGTGGAGTTTACTTTCTATTTTGCTTCTATTAAAATTGTTTCAATTACTTTTAAAATTGAATCTCCAGAATTTTCTAACTATACCATATCATCTGCAAAAAAGTTTTATCACCTCAGTACCCATTCCGATTCCTTCAGTCTTTTTCGCTAACATTCCTAATACAATATTGAATAATAGTGGTGATAACAGAAATCTCTGTCTCACTCCTGATCCTACTGGTTAATATTCTAACTTATTCTTACAAATAACACTTGTTGATGGTTTAGATAGATGCTTCTTATCATGTTTAAAGAAACAACCATTTTTAGCTATGCTTTCAAGTGTTTTAAGAAATGAGTGCTATATTTAGCCATGTATTGACACAATCATGATTTTTGTTACTGATACAATCAAAATTATGTTAATAGTTTTCTGTGTTAAATTATGCCTGTATTCCTGGTAGAAATGGCATTTGGTCAGTATGTATAATCTTTACATAGATTATTGTGGTCTCCTGGGTATTTTGTTTTATTTAGAATTCTTGCATCTATATTCATTAATGAGATTGGTAAAATTAGTAATAACTTTGTTTTTGCTTTTCTTGGTTTAGGTATCAGTGCCACATCTATTTCATAAAAGAAGTCTGGTAGAACTGCACATTGCTTTTCAACAACACTGGTACTTTTCCAATAATGCTACATGGGAATGATGGGACACCATGATCTCAGCAGGAACAAAATTACAACCAATCCAAAGGGCAATGCAAGCACACATGTACATGGAACAAGAGACATAGTTAACATGTATGACCAGAAATGTAAGAGAATCAGAATGAGAGTCAAGAGATAGCCCAAAATAGCACCAAGACAGTTTTAAAGCCAGAGAAATGTCTTCAATATAGTGAATGGGTTTTGTATGGACAGTTTAAGGAAAGGTACATAAGAAACATAAAAAATGAGAAAGTTATGAAAGGGTTGTTATCCACACCAACAAAATCATATATCCAAGTACTGGAACTTTTATAGAAATCCATGTTAGTATTTTTTCTTGGTTGTGGTAAAACTGATTTGATATTACTGTTACATGCTTGTCATTTTTGAGCATTCTTTATTGGACTCGTGTTAATATGGATGAACTACAAATGATGTCACCTGTTGCAACATTTGTGACTTCAAGCACAAGTTAACTACTTTGAATCTTGAGGGAAGAGAGTTAATTCTTGAACAATGGATATGCAAAATCGAACTCCAAACTTTATAGTTTGACAGGACCTGCTTTCACTCCACTAGTATTAAAATTTGAGAACCTAGGCTTTTCATTTTCATGTCACAATGAGTAGAGTTTTCTTTGAGGAATAAATTTTAACACATAATAATCAAATATATTCACTAGTGAAAAGAGTAATTTAAAAGAGAATTCCAAAATAAATTATCTGGCACATTTCACTGAGTAATTAAAGGATGATGATAGACTGAAAGGATGTAAAATGATAGATATTTTAGATTGGAAGATGAGAAACAAGAAAGAAATAAGACAATATACACGGGGGCAGCTAAGTGGCACAGTGGATAGAGTACCAGCCCTTTAGTCAGGAGGACCTGAGTTCAAATTTGGCCTCAGACACTTAACACTTCCTAGCTGTGTGACTTGGACAAGTCACTTAACCCCAATTGCCTCAGCAAAAAAAAAAAAAAAAAGACAATATACATGTTTTAAAAAGTGAAAAGAATTTAAATCAGGATTAATTTCTTGTAATGAATGAGCTGAATGTATACTAAATATTTAGCTAAACAAAATATAACTTTATAACTATAAATTTATTTTACTAAGAAAAAATGATTAATGAACTTTAAAACATAAGAGTTCTGCATTATATTTAGGTAGCAGCGTAACAGTTAATTTCCAAACATATTACAGAGGAAAAGATTTTTATATTGGTTTTTATTATCCCAGTAGATGTTACACTAGAGAAAATGATTGAGAAAATACAAAGAGATTCATAAAACAGTCAAAAAATGTCACTGATTACTGGAAGAAACTATTACATTCAGAAATATTCAAAGAATTCGGTATTGCAAGGTTGCAATTCCTTCTAACAAAGTATAATTTTATAAAACTGTAGTGTTATAAGAAGAACATTTTTAATACAAAATACATATATACACAATACAATATAAAAGTAAACTGGTATAGTGCCTTCCACACAGGAACTTCTTTTAAGGCACTTCACAAATATTAAAAACTAATGTTGACCAAATTATTCTTTGCTTTGAATGAATTAAAGCAAACTAAATGTTTTACTTTAAACACCAAAGACATACTTTTTCTAAGGAAGGAAGGAAGGAGGGATTGAAAGGAAAAAAAGAAAGGGAGGAAGGGAAGAAGAGTGTTTAATGGTACCTTGGGATAACAACAGCAGCATTATCTATGAATCCATCCACTGCATTCTCTAACATCTTAAACATTATTGAAATCAGAAGAAACCATTTCCACTCACAGTTTTGCACTTTGCAACAGTAGAAGGTAACTTGTTTTTAAAGTCAGTCTCAAAGTGACTTTCTAGTCATACATTCTCTAGTTTCTATTACAAATATGAAGGTAGAAAAGATACAGCAAGAGGGCCTGCCTTGGAAAGAATGTCATTGAACAATACATAACAATATTTACAATTACATGATTATAGAACACATTTTATAAATACAATTTATATGAATAAATGGGCAAGTTAAAGAAAGACTAAGATCCTTTTTTCTAACTGGAAAAATTTAAGTCTCTCAGCTGCTGTTTGTGAACAACTTTGTGGCCCTCCCTCCCACCCCCTAGATGTAGTACTACTGTCTACAATGAATCAATATAAACTGAATTTGGCATAAGACTTAAAAATTAAAGTTAATCTGTATGTATAAGCTATTAGAGTTGTAGACTCTACATAACTGTTCATGACCCAAATATGGAATGTATACTGTTGTGAGAGGATATTTCTAGAAAACAGGGGTTGCACAATTCCCCAAACTGGGAATTATAAATGTTTTCTTTCTTTTGGGGGAGGTAAGGGACTAGTGGATAGGAGCAGAGGGTAGGCAAAAGAGAGGTATCTGTTTTTGTGAGAAATTAAACAAAAGCTAGTTCTGCCCTGTATTGCACCAGAGATCCAGAAGCAAAAGAACTGTATGTAACAAGAGAACTAAACAACCCAGACTATAAATTGAGAATTGTAGAGATTTACTTATATGAAGAAGCAAGAACTGAATTGGAAATTCTTTTACCAGCTAATTTGTTTTGCATAGTTATATGGGAATAACCGTTCCATTAAGTGAACAATGTTATCCCATTAAAATTAATTTTCATACACCCTCTCTGAGCAAATGTGCCTTAGAAAGAATCTTGTAACAGCCTACAAATACAACTAAAGTATTTTTTCAGCAATCTCCCCCTACACCAAACCTCAACAAAACAAAGTGGTGGGAGTTTCAAACTTGTATCACCAGGGAGGCAAATATGAGGGTAGCAGAGTGTATCATATAGACCTTTTCCATCCTACAATAATAGAAATGTCTTGAGCTAAATCTTGGTGAAACAACTTAAAACAAGTTTTACTGTGTCGTTTTATCACAAAGGGAATTTTGAGCTTCTTCATGTTTATGCATATGAATTAAATTTTAAATTAAGCTTTAATATAATATAATTCTACTTTATTGGTACTTAAGAAAAGTAAAAAAAAATGGCAATTTTAACTGGCACCCTGCTAATAATACTCTCCATCTGCCCCTCACCTCCAGAGCTAAGCTAAACATATTTTGGGCAGAATTAACCACTAGGTTTTCCTTGAAAACTAACCATTACACACAATAAGGATGATGAAATAAGTTATATATTAATGAAAATTAAATAAGTTAGTGGGAATTCATTTTACACAAAGTATAAAATAATTTCTTAGCAATTAACTCCCCATCCCACCCCAAAGAACTACAAACATTCATATTTTTTCATCAAAGTTAAGTAGGTCTTAAAGGATTAATACAAATACATTTTTCTTTTATAGATTGTTCTCCTAATGCAGTACTATTCTGAATGAGTTCTAGTTTGACAAATAAACCTTATGATACTCTTGAAATTCCCTAAATGAAATAATCTGCTGCTATATATGTAAAGGAGTATTTCCTGGCTTTTCTGCCTTTAAAGCCCAACATAAATGTTATCTTCTCCATGAAACCTTTCCTTATTCCTGTCAGCAGTGACCTTCTCCTTTGGACATAGTATATTGTACATCATTTTGTACTTCAAATGCACTTATTATATATTATAGTTATCTTTGTCTTTTTATTCCCATACTAAGACTGTAAGCTCTATAGCAAGAGGGACAGTCTCCTTTAAACTTTGTATTTCTCTCAGTGCTCTGCACATAGTAGGCACTTAGTAAATGTTTGCTGAACAGGATATTCAAAGATAATAGTGTCAAAAAAAAAAAAAAAAACCCAAACCACAGAAACTTGAAAATAAGTTTGCAACTTTGATCAAAACTACAAAAAAACAAAAACAAAACAACAAAAAAAACCCCACCCAAAACCCATGAACAAATGATAACAAAAATATTAATCTAAAAGATCTTTTGTATGGCAGCTGTTTCCTTTTAAACATGTAAATATATAAAAACATGTAGTAAAATGGAAGGAAAAATTGGTAGTGCTATAGCTTTCTAAAGTTTCTAAGCTTTAAAAATATTTTGAATATACTATTAGATAGATGGACTACAATTACCCCCCCCCAAAAAATCTTTAAACTATTACTTTCACCTCCATCTGATAAACAATGACAATGTTGCAACCCTGTATTTCCTAGTTCCAGGATGTGAATTATCCAGATTATCAGCCCCGGGAACACACACTGACCAGATGGCTTAATTTTTCTAGCTTATATTGTAGCAAAGAACCAGAAACACCTAGCTTTGTATCAAAACCAAGGTTATGAAAAGAAATCTGTAAATGTGGGATATATTTCATATTTGGTTAAAAGCAAGGCTAAACTGTCTTTCCAAAATTCCAAAAGTTTTTGTTTTTGTTTTTTTTAAATTTTAAAATTACTCAGTATATGTACAAATAGATAACAGGAATCTCCTTTAAACAAATCACTATTTCCTTATTTTAAGTACTTAAAGTACCAAGAACTGATTATAAAATCCAGTTCATAATTTAATTTTCCTTATAACACTTTTTCCTAAATTACTGATTAATAATGCTGGAATAAATTAATAGTTCAAATAAATTTCCTATAATTTTGGGAAATAAAATAATGTACACAAAGCAGAAAAAAATAGCTCTGTCATGTTTGCATAATTTTTGTCTTGAAACCTCATAATAGTTGAGGTCTTTTTGCAAAATAACTGCCATAGAAATGCAGTTTAATTACTTTCCAGTGTGCTAAACATAAACTAAATCACCATTTTGGACCCCTGTGCCTGTGTGTTGATCATCTTCATCTGACTGTTGCTCTGAGCCTTGTAAATTATTGTACTCATATTCAATAGGCTTGGGATAATTATATGGATAGCCATTATCATCGAAAAACCTTCGAAAAGTAAATTCATAGAAAGCATGCTCAGGATGCTTTCCATTCTTATACCATCCATTAAGAGTGTCATTTATATTCCCTTCATCATTATCCTCACTCCATAGTTTATCTGGATCAACTGGGTCAAAATTTGATGTATCTGTTGGATGCGTGATTTTAGGAATGTATGAAGCAGACTGCTGTCTCAGATCACTAGAGAAATCAATTGCTTTAAAAAATGGATGAGCTTTTATTTCATCGGCACCATTCTTCCCTAAACGGTCTTCTGGTCCTCGACAAAGTTTAATAATTAGATCAGAGGCTTCTGGACTCAGTTTAGCTTGTTGTGGAATGTGAAGAGCTGTTTGCCAATTGATAACCTTGAAATATAAGAAAAACAAAAAAACTACTTTAGACAAAAATTGTATTAAAAAACAAAAACCCTTATCTGAAATACAATAGATAAATATATCAACTGAACTCTTTAAGAGAAAAAATGCTATAAAAATCTCAGAGAATAAAATGTGATGCATTTTATCTGTAATGGAACTCAATAGTATTGAAATTTTAGTCAGATTATTTCCAACATTTCTCAGTCCTGCCCCTTTAGCCTCCAACACAAAGTTGTAAGGTTTATTTATTTATTTATTTATTTTTACATTTTCGATCATTCAAAAGCTGAGGCCAAGCTTCTAATAATGATCTTCTCCATAGTCAGCTAACAACTAGGTGAAGCAGCTACTCAGTGCAGTGGACAGGGCACAATGGTTCAGCCTCCTCCCCTTCCTCACCTCCCCCACCCTGTCAGAAAGAAATTAGTTTAAATTCAACTTCAGGTATTTCCTAGCTATGTGACCCTGGCAAGTCACTTAACTTCTTCTTCTTCTTCTTCTTTTTTTGCTGAGGCAATTGGGGTTAAGTGACTTGCCCAGGGTCATACAGCTAGGAAGTTTTAAGTGTCTGAGACCAGATTTGAACTCAGGTTGTCCTGACTTCAGGGCTGGTGCTCTAACCACTGCACCATCTAGCTGCCCCAAGTCACTTAACTTTTGTCACTCACTCTCTGTTTCTTCAACTATAAAACAGAATTATAATAGCAACTACCTAGCCTTCCATGGTTGTTGTGAGGATCAAATGATATATTTGTACAGTGTGTTGAAAACCATAAACTGTATACAGATGCTAATTCCTTGTTCTTTACAATGATCCTTGAACAAAAGAACTCTAATCCGTTATCAGACCCCCAACTCAGAGAGAAAAATGAGAACTTTAATATCCTCTATTAAATTATTCAACCTTTTCTTCCTCCTCCTGGCTAATTTATTGCTACTAATATATTGTGAACTTAGAAACAAACAAACAAACAAAAAACAAGTACATCAGGAAATATTAAATAAGACTTATGACTGGATATACAGGTTGACATGCAATAAGATACTTTTTTATAAGCCATTTACTTTACCTTCATTTGCGTTTCCAATGGTGTCTGTGCCAGGAAGGGAGGCTGCCCCACCAACATTTCAAAAAGAATTACACCAACACTCCACCAATCACACAATTGTGTATAGCCTAAAATAAAATGCCAGTATGCTACATTAAAGTAAAGTTATACATATACAGATCCAATAATAGTAATAATTTAAGAATGTCATTAAGCACAAGAACATTAAGTTATATAAGTTTATTACACAGATTTCAATAACATGAAGATTTTTATTACATATCTAATAAAGTAAGGTATGTTCTAAAACAGGTTGTTTATTCTATATGAATGTAAACTCGTGAATAAATAACAAAAATCATGGTACCTCCACTTCACACCTGTCAGATTGGCTAAAATGACAGGAAAAGTTAATGATGAATGTTGGAGGGGTTGTGGGAGGGCTGGGACACTGATGCATTGTTGGTGGAGCTGTGAACGGATACAGCCATTCTGGAGAACAATTTGGAGCTATGCTCAAAAAGTTATCAAACTGTGCATACCCTTTGACCCAGCAGCATTTCTATTGGGCTTATATCCCAAAGAAATCATAAAGAAAGGAAAAGGCCCCACATGTGCAAGAATGTTTGTGGCAGCCCTTTTTGTAGTGGCTAGAAACTGGAAATTGAATAGATGCCCTTCAATTGGAGAATGGCTGAATAAATTATGGTATATGAACATTATGGAATATTATTGTTCTGTAAGAAATGACCAGCAAGATGATTTCAGAGAGGCCTGGAGAGACTTACATGAACTGATGCTGAGTGAAATGAGCAGAACCAGGAGATCATTATACACGGCAACAACAGTACTATATGACAATTAATTCTGATGGACATGGCTCTCTTCAACAATGATATGTTTCAAACCACCTCCAATTGTTCAGTGAAGAAAGCCATATACACCCAGAGAGAGGGATATGAAATGCAGACCACAACATAACATTCTCATACTCCTTGATTGATGTTTGCTTACATTGTGTTTCCTTTATCTGATATATCGTTTGTGTAGATAAGATTTTTCTTGCACAACAATGATAAGTTTGGAAATATGTACATATATATATTCGATTTGCCAATATTTTAACATAATTAACATGTAGTGGATATCCTGCCATCTAGGGAAGGGGTGGGGAAGTTGGGGGGAAAAATTTGTAATGGAAAGCTGTGTAAGGGTTATTGTTGAAGAATTACCCACACATATGTTATGCAAATAAAATAAAATTAAAAAAAAAAAAAAAAATCATGGTACCTGTTCGTAGCAACACTTCTGGAGCAATATAATTGGGAGTCCCAACCAACGAATGTGCCAGACAACGTTGATGCTGACGTGCTGCTCTTCTCTCTAGAGGTTTCAGTCGGTCACCACAGCGACAGTTGGCTGGGTCACCCCATTCATTACTAAAGTCCATGCTGTCTTGACGTGGATGGTCACCTATATAATAAGATTAAAAACATTCAGGAAATTACTTGGTAATAAAGATAAGAATTAAATGAATGAATTGAACTAAACTTTTTAATCTTATGGTTCAGGGTTCTAATCCCATCTCTGATGCTTATGACTTAGATGATCTATGACAAATCACTTACACTTCTTAGGCCCCAGTTTCGTCAACTTTAAAATGAAAAGTTTGGACTACATGGTCTCTGAAGGCTCTTCTAGTATGGGATTTATAAACCTACACTCAATATTTTTTGTTGTAAGCATCAGTGTAAGAGAACACACAATGCTTGCCAGTTCAAAAGTGGTGACTATACACTGATTATACTCTTTAATGATGTTAGTGGTTGCCCAAGTTGAAGTTCCAGGACAAATCTACAGGATGTAAAAAAAAAAAAAAAAAAAAAAAAAAAAAAGAATAGCAAGAAACCTAAATACAGGCAGCAATAGCCTTGTGGCTACTCTCTGGCCATTACCATCTTCCATCCCATTTAGGCGTGGTGTACCCCAGGGCTGTGGCTTGGGCCTTATTCTCTACATAGCTTTTTGCAGGTGACTCTCAGATCTAGAGATCTGTCTATTCCTTCCGGTGAACTCTAAATCTGAATCCACCAAATGCCTATGGCATATCTCCAAGCAGATGTCCCCTCTAAATTTCAAACTTTCTGTGTCTAAAACAAAAAATCATTTTCCCCTCAAACTTTTTTCCCTAACTTTATTTCTGCTGAAGCACTATCAACTTCTCATTACCATCTTACCAGTTACCCATGTTTGCATTCTGAAATATTTCTAGTCTCTCTGTCAATTAATTGACGAGGGTCAACAATTTATATCCCTTGTATAAGGGATGTGTAAGAGATGTGTACCTTACACCAGTCCTCTTCTCTTTACCTATATAACTGTCATCTAAGACTGGGCCCTAACCCCCAAAACCTGAACTGTGAATAGCAACTTCCTAATCAATCTCTCAGTCTCTTTCTCTTCTCTAAGCTCTTTCTACACAGCTGCCAAATGGACATTACTAAAGCATTGATCTGATATTTCCCTGTCCAAAATGATGCATTGGCTGACTTTTGCCTTTACGAAAAATACAAATTCTTGTTTTTGGTTTTTGAACCCTTCACTTTTTTCTCTTATTTGTCACAGAGTTATCTCACAATATTCTGCTTGACAAATGTAATTGTGCATTTCAGACAAACTAGCCTGCTTTGTTCCCCCATGTGATTCTCTACTTCAGATAATTTATATATATTTTTATACAGACTGTTTTGGATATATTTCCTCAACTGCAGTTCACTAATTCCCTAAGTTCCTTCAAAGTTCAGTTCAATTGCCACATTCCACAGGAAGCTTATCTTGATCCTTTCAATTGCTAGTGTCCTAACCCTAGGAAATAACTTTAAATTTATTTTGTATTTAATTTTCTGTTTAAAAATTCCATTTTCACCTATCTTGCCAAGAAAGAAAGAAGAGGGAGAAGGGAGGGAGGAAGAAAGGAAAGAAGAAAGGAAGAAAAGAGGAAAAAAGGGAGGAGGGAAGAAGGGAAGGAGAAAAAGAAGGGGGAGGAGGGAGGGAAGGAGGAAGGAAGGAAGGAGAAAAGGACATAGTGATAAAAAATATATGATGTTAATATAATAAAAGATTCTCCAGTATAATCCAAACTCTTCACTGTCTTTGATGAGGAACCAAATGAAACCTTTAACAGACCCATTTATTAGTTCTTTTGCCCTAGACATTTTATTTTTTGGTGTCTTGGTTTTTTCATCTGTGAAGTGAGGAATACTTGCATATTATATTCCTTACAGTGTTGCTGCAAGCACTATGTAAATGTAAGTAGTTATTAAAATGACAGTTATTACTATTATTCCAAGTTATAAGGCAGAGACAGGACTAGAACCCAGGGTCACTACCATCTTTCTACTTTATCACCCTGATTCACTAGTCCATATTCATATATTAATACAGAAGAAGGAAAATAATTTTTATGACTGACTTACCACTTTGATAGTATTTAGAATCATGTGTCCATCGAAAGCCTGTACAGAGGCCAAAGTCAGTCAGTTTAATATGACCATCACGATCAATCAAAATGTTATCAGGTTTAATATCCCTATGAATGAAGCCCATTTTATGAACACTTTCAACAGCACAGGTAAGTTCTGCTATGTAGAACCTTGCCAAATTTTCTGGAAAGATACCCATTCTAATTAGCAGGCTCATCATATCACCCCCAGGAATGTAGTCCATTACAAAGTACAAATTATCCTTATCTTGGAATGAATAGTACAGGCGAACTACCCATTCATTGTCAGCTTCTGCAAGGATATCTCGCTCAGCTTTGACATGAGCAACTTGATTTCGAAGCAGCACATCTTTCTTCCGCAGAGTTTTTGTTGCATATAAAGCATTAGTATCCACTTTTCTTGCTAGGCAAACTTCACCAAATGCACCTATTCCTAGTGTCTTTATCTTCACAAACATGGATTTGTCCATTTTAGCCCTTTTAAGGCGGATATAATTAGACTCCTTCTGGCAAAGCATCTTTCTCATTTGATCCTGAGCATCTTGGGATAACCCAACCTAAACAAACAAACAAATTATTAGGTCCTGAAACTGAGAGATTTCCCCCCTACTGTTTTTGTTATATATTTAGAAATATACAGAAAAATCAGGCATGTAACTTGAAGGTTAAGTGTGGAGTAATTTTTAATAAAGCATGTTAGAATTCTATAAGACATGAGAGAAAATTAAATATCAAATGTGCATTTCAAGAAATAGTTAAAACATGACTTACAAGGTGAGTTGCTCACAAGGTTCTGCTATTAGGACAGGATAATTATGATCAACTTCCTTACCCTCCCTAAGGCACTTACCCAAACCAAAACATCCCCACAAAAGACATCTTTCAACATGCATTCTCATCTGCCCCTCCATGCATATTCTTTCCTAAACTATGACTAAACTGTGAGACACTCACCCCCCAATAAAATGCCCCCCTCTTTGTGGTGTGCCTAAGCCCTCAAATACCCCTCCCCTCCTCTCTCTTATTTGAGGCAGCTACTTTGCCTTTTTATCCAATGCTGTGAAATAGGTGGTGGCTTCTCCTATATTCTCCTTCTTCCATGAAGAGAAAAAAATTTCACCTCAGCTTGGCTGATTCTTCTGCAACTAATGTATTAAGAATGAAAGTAGGCAGCTCCTCCCAGCCTAACCAATCATCACTTTCAAAGAGAAGCAAGACAACAACCTTTAATAGTCAGTTTTCCCCTTTATCTTCCTAGGGAACTAAAATAAGGATGATCTTGAAGATTCTTTATTAAAGTATAATGGAAGAAATACTTCTTTCCTGATTAAAAAGGATGTTCTGGGTTTAATTTTAGGCTCACTAACAAATACTGTAAAACAATATGCAGTCCAACACAAGATTATATAGAAAGGAAAAGAAGAAAAGATCAGCTAGAAACCTTTTTTTAAAAAAAGAACTTATTAGATGGAGAATTTAAGAGGGAATGACAACTTTCTTCTCCACTAATACATAAAATAATAAAAAGTTCAAAAGAGAAATGGAATTAAATTTTAAAAATTAAAAGAAAATTTAAAACTAAATACTAGTTAAAATGTAGCAACCTCATGCTTCTGTTATGATGCATATTTTCATGCAGTTTTAAAAAGAGTATCATGCTAGTCTTAATATAGAACTGTTGCTCTGAAATCTTACTTGCCTACACAGTAATGGAGGCTACAGAAGTCAGCAAAGCTTCCAACACCTTAATAGTTTAAATCAGCTATTAGTCAAAGTGAAGAGGAAAAAGGAAAAATAAACTAAGAAAATAAACCTAGACAGACTTTAGTAAGAAATCTTAACATAAAGATCAAAAACATTTTAAAGGTATTTATCAAAACAAAATTCAATTGATAAAATGAATACAAATACTGTGAAATTCACAGATTTTAAAAATATAACTTAAAGCAAATGATTTAATCAAGGAAGTGAAAATGTTCCTCTTTCCATATATTTCAAAAACTGCAATATAAAGATGTAATACCTCATGAAGGGACTATTTCAGTAAATTCAAAACATATCACAGATTTTCAATATCAAAACGACTATAATAAAGGCACAGAAACAGAAAGCTTTGCAAGGGTCAATATCGAAAAATTACCCATACATATATTTTGCAAATAAAAAGCTTTAATTAAAAAAATAAAATAAAGGCACAGAGAAATTTATATGCACAAGCTATTAAGACTATCACTATATGTACAAATGAAAAACTAATTGAATTTTTAAAAGTAGAAAACCATAAACTATATCTCTAGAGTGAGTGGTATATCTTCATGAGAAAATAAGTTACAGGTACTAAAAATGCAGCAATTTAATTTTTCTGTAACTAATAAATTACATGTTATATTGAAACTTTCTAATAAATTGAATGTGAGGTGAAAAATAAATGAAAGGATTTTCCTTGTCAAACTTTCAAGTGAAATTTAATGGGTTCAGAGCACCAGCCCTGAAGTCAAGAAGACCTGAGTTCAAATCTGGCCTCAGACACTTAATACATCCTAGCTGCGTGTGACACTGGGCAAGTCACTTAACCCCAATTGCCTCAGCAAAAAAAAAAAAAAAATTTAATGGGTTCTAACAAGGTCAATTCCAAAAATTTACTAATGCTATTAAATGCTTAATAATGCAAAAAGGAAAAAACTTTATGTCTATGCACTATCATGCAAAATTCTAAAAATTTTGCCAATCTTACCAATTTCCATAGTTTAAACTATATAATGTAATGACATTCAAATTGATGCAAGCCAAAATTCATGAAAAACTGTACCATGTGAATAATAAATACAAAATTAAAATGCTATGAAGTTTGTGATAATGCTCAGAAGATTAAAGCTCATCAAAATCAACCTATTATTTTTATATGTCAATAATTTGAAATGTAAATATGCTGGCAATATCATCTTTAAGTAAACATGTTATTCAGATGTTCGCACAATTTCAAAGATTAAAAAAAAAAGTGTTTTACCCGCATCATTTCATTCTCTAGTTGTTTCTTACGATGAAGACGTTGGTGATGAGACTTAAGTATGTTTTCCACATGCTGCTCCATGAAGAATTTAAATGCCTGAGGAGAGTAACTCTGAATACGAGATTCCCTTCTCTCTTCATCTCTCTTATTTTTCCTAACAGGGACAGGTGAAGTTGTAATCTGTTTCTTTTCTTTATCTCCACTATCAGTATTTTCATAATTCTTTTCCCCCTCATCTTCCTTCGGTGAACAGGGTTGATCCTCTTTGCTAGGTTTGGGCATTGATTCATAAGGAGGAACAGATGAATTCTGATGTAGCAAATGCTTTGGATATGGTGGTGGAGGGCCTTGATAATTTGGAGCCTCAGCAACAGGTGGCATAACTGCCATAGTTGAGGATGGACCCTCAGAAAAGGGGACTGACTGTGTAGTTTGAATTGGTTGTGGAATCCAAGAAGGATGGGTAGGTGCTAAAGCAGTCTGAAGTTCTGGTTTTAAGACACGCATGCTTTTCACTGGCTGCTGAATAGGGGCTGGTGTAATAGCAGTTACTGTTGTAGCTGAAGGTTGAGAATTAGCAGAATGGCTTGGTCTATTTCCTAATGGGTTATTGAAAGAATTTGATCTTACTGGAATGTTAGGCTGCCATGCAGGGATCTCATGTCCACTACCAGGTGATGACTGGGGTGGAGCAGATGATGACTGAGGCCAGGATGTTTGTAATGCAGGTACAGTTATGTTATAAAGTTCCATATTGTGACTGTTTCTATTTGGCACCATCATAGATGAAGGAATGTTTCCATTAGTGTATGGTGAAGAAGTAGCAGGTCCCCCAGCTTGTATTTGTAAAGTACAAGGACTCTGCCCGTTGGTTGGAGACAAAGGATATGGAGGGGGAGGCTGACGACTCACAGAGCCACCAGAGACAACATTCTGGTGCATCATAAAATCATTCTGACCGCTGCCATTCTGAATTCCAGGTCTTCCTGATGGAAAGTTAAATTTGTTGTTAGAACTTTGCATGATGATTGGTTGTCTGCCAACAGGGACAGAATTAATGCCTCTCTGCCCCTGACTGGAAGGATTCAATGGGGAAGTGTTTAGAGGTGGCGGAGGGTAGTTATCTTGCCATGTGCCAGGTGGCACTGGAGAAATACGAGAAATCATATAGTCCATGTTCCCAGAATAACGTTTGGTTTGTGAATTTGGTTCCCATGATGAGGGAGGTGTACCTTTTGGAGGGGGAGTCTGGCCCCTTGGAGGTGGTGGAGGAGGGGTAATACTCCTTACTTGTGGAGGTGGTGGTGGGTTCACTCTCTGTCCACTGCCAGGATGACCCTGAGAAAATGCTGCTATACCAGATCCTGATAAAGGTCTTCCTACATCAGTCTGAGAGTTAGGACTTTCAGAGCGAAAAACTACACTTTCTCCCAGTGGTGGGCCATGTCTTTGAGGGACCAAAGATTCTTTAGAGCCTTTCCAGCTTTGTTTCCGGTTCACTGATTGCTGTACATTCCCTGATGAGAGAGAGAGAGGAGGAGGAGAAGGGAGGGACAGGGAGAGAGGGGGGGGGGGGAGAGAGAGAGAGAGAAAGAGAAAGCCATAGAATTTTTGTAAATTTTGGTCCAAAAATACTGTGACTAGGAACTAAAACTTACTTTCTTTCAAGTTACGACTGATAACATTACAATGACATTAATATAACAATTCAGTTCATACTTAGAGAAAAGAGAACAAATAATAATAGCTAGGTGCCAAATAAAATTAGAATTTTGCAATTACAAATTAGTAAAATAACAAAAAACAAAACATTTATGAAAGACTAGTTTGAAAGAGACCTAGTGACTGGGGGAAAAAAGTCTGTGTCAATCATAGAATAATCCAGTTAGCAGCAATTTTGGTACATTATAACTTCCCTTTAGCTCTAAAACCCTAAAATTTCATTCATGTGAGTATTCCTGACATCAGAATAGATTATAATTTTCTAGGCTTCAGTAGACAGTCCTGAAGAATTGTGGCTGTAAACCATTCTCCTAGCTATCAGCACTGTAGTAATAAGACTCTCTGGATCCTTAAATGAAAGAAGCAGCACCACTGTCAGACTCATATTGACAACTTAAATTGCCTTTGAGAACTCTAAGTCATGATGAGAAATTAGAGTAAAATTTAATAGAAAAATTCATAAGTTATTCTAAATCAAGCTTATCAATTTCTAGAATTATTTTAAAAAAAAGTTCCTGGGGCAACTAGGTGGCACAGTGGATAGAGCACTACCCCTGAAGTCAGGAGGACCTGAGTTCAAATCTGGTCTCAGACACTTAGCACTTCCTGGCTGTGTGACCTTGGGCAAGTCACTTAACCCTAACTGCCTAAGCAAAAAGCCCCCCCTCCCAAAAAAATCCTTTCTAAAAGCAAAGAAGAAAACCTAAAACAAATACTTACATGATACTGGAAGCTACTTGATTAACTTATATCATCTTGAAATAATACAGAGAAAAATGAATTAACATACCTGGTGGTTTGGGGCCTGCATTAACAGGTCTGGCAGCAGCCGCGGCCATTTGTTCTCTTCGAGGATCTTGATAACTCATTTTACTGATAAATTCAATTGCTGCTTCTATACTTTTATTATTAGTTTGCCGAAGTGCTCGTATAACCATATCCTATATGGAAGTTTACAAAGAGGAAAAGAATTAAATTCTTCTAAATTGCTGAGGAAAAATATATTGTCTGAGATGTCCTAGATATGACCATAATTTTAAACACAAGGATCTAATCACAGAAAATGATCTATTTAAAAACTACAAAATCTCCTAATTAAAAATAATTCTTGAACCACATTTGAATTTTTCAATATCACTTGTTAAACTCCCTCTCCTAAAATGAACTGCTTTGTTCTGAATTACATTATTTCTATTGCTTTTATTTTATATATAAAGATGTGAGATATGTGATTTCATCAATTTGGTAAACTTTCAGTATAGTAATTCCCCCTTCCACATTCCCATATTGGATTTGCCTGAAACAAATGAAGATTAAATAGTAAGTTGGCCAGGGCAGAATATTATACAAGTGTTAGACATTGAATCTGCATCCTAATCTTCCCAATTCCAATGCAGCACTCTATTCACTTTGTTATGCTATTTCATATTGATATAAAAAACTTAATGTAGTTAATAAGATTTTAAAGTAATTATTTAACCTGCTCTAGTTTTTTCAGAAGTAAGGCATTTTTATTAAATACCTGAACTATCAAGAACATGTACTAAGTATTTAACTGAACATGGCACTGTACTGAGAGAACTACATTGATTTGGTATATCTTAGAGCATACAACTAAATAGACTAATGTAGCTATACATAAAAAAAAAATTAAGACAGTAGAAGAAAAATATGAAAAGGCAATCTTAAATAATCTAGGGGTAGTTACTGGTTGGCCTTGCTGAGGATTTCAGTCATGGAATTCTCATTTTAAATTGAGTGGTATGAGAATGGGACATAAAATTGGATTCTGAAAGATATCTGAGGACCAACAACGTTAAAGGCCTTTTTAAGGTAACAGAAGCTAATTAAACAGTAGAAAGAAAAAATTAGAATGGAACTTGAGATCTACAGACCCTTAATTTAAAGTTCTCTCCATATATCAAAATGTCTCAGTCAGTTCTTTTTATCTAGAATGGTCTCATATTAGAGACATTATTTCAGAAGTGAAATATAATGAAAAAATACTTACAGTAATATATAAAGACTGCTACTAAAGAAGACTTGGAACAACCATGTTTGGGATAAGCAGAAGGAATGGGCTTGTATCACAGCACATGAAATTACAAAAGTAAGTCCAGAAGATATAAAGTAATTTTGGGAAAAACTGAAGAAAAACCTTGTAGAAGTAAGTAGCATTTAGGCAAACTCTTAAAGGAAGCTAGGGATCTGTGCAGTAGAGGGTAAAAAAGGAATATATTCCAGGCAAAATGAAAAGCTTATGCAAAGGGATAGAAATGACAGATAGGTCATGAAGAAGGAACATCTAGCAGTTCAGTTTGAATTAGAGAATGTATAGAGGATAATGATGAAACCAGAGAAGAGTAATCTAAACCAAGTCTGGAAAGACAAGTTGGATTCAGAGTGTGAAAGGCTTTATGTGCCAAATAAAGAGGTTGCTATTTTATCCCAGAGGCAATATGGAACCACTGAAGCTTCTTGGGAGATAGAATGACATGGTCCAATCTGTGCTTTAGGACTAGTAATTGGAGAAGGCAGAGAAATGGCAGAGACAAATTATAAAGTTTTATAAGTTAGACTGATTAGGAAGGTTTTCTTGCTTGTAATTTCCAGGTAAGAAATGATAATCACCTGAACCAAGGATAGTTACATGAGTAGTAAGAAGGGGATTAATGTGATAGATGCTGCCAAGGTAAAAATCAACACAACTTGAAACTGGATTTGATTGGCCAATTTTTGAAATGCAGGGTATTTGTAGAGTTAATGAATTTTCATTATTCAAAGCGCTATACATATGAAATGTGATCTTATTAACATTGTTATAGTGATGATGATGATGACACTACCAAAATTCACATTTGTATAACACATTATAAAAAACAAAATCTTATTTTTTCTGAATTGTTTTCAAAATAAGGGATGTTATCCACGTCTTAATGTTAGAAATAAAGACTATAACTTTAATTAAAAAAAAATTTGATTGGATTTCTTTGGATTTCTTATTTGAATTCTTTGAACATTTGACAGAATTTACTTGTAATTTCATCTGTTCATGTTTTTTTCCCCTTTTAGAGTTCATTCATGGCTTGTTCAATTTTTCAATGAGATTGGATTATTTAAACTATTTCTTGTTCTATGTATTTGGCTATTAAAAGTTTTTTGTTTGGTTGGCTTTTTTTGCAAATATCCACTCATTTCATTTATGCTATGAATTTTGTGGTCATATAATTAAGCAAAAGTTTTTACTATCTTATTTCTCCATTTCCCTTTTCATTTTTCTTTAACAATGTGTTTTTTTTTCTCTCAAAAAAGATAAGACCAGTTGATGCTTTATGGTTTTTTCATAAATTTATTTCCCCCTTAAAGTCCCTAAAGCTTTACTGATTTCAATTTTAGTAACTTCTCGATTTTCAAAAATTCTAGTTTTTGCATTGAATTGAGTTTTCTTGATTTGTTGCTTTTCAGTTTTTTAAAAATTTGTGTCTACTTCACTGATCTGTTCTCTCTTTTACTGATGAAAGTGATTAGAGATATAAATTATACCCTGGGAATTGTTTTGGCTAGACCCAAAGTTTTGGCATGTTGTCTCATTGTTATCTTTGATTACAAAGTATCCATCAGATCAATTCTGACCAACAATGGCTCTCTTCAACAATGAGAGGATTAAAACCAGTTCCAATTGTTCAGTGATGAAGACAGCTGTCTACACCCAGAGAGAGGGCTATAGACCATTGCATTTTGTTTTCTCAGTTTTTTTTTTCTTCTTGATCTGATTTTTCTCGTGAAGCAAGATAACTGTATAACTATGTATACATATATTGGATTTAGCCTATACTGTAACATATTTAACATGTATTAGGACTGTCATCTAGGGAAGGGGATGGGAGGGGGAAGGAGAGCAAAATTTGGAACAGAAGGTTTTGCAAGGATCAATGTTGAAAAATTATCCATGCATATGTTTTGTATATAAAAAGCTTAAAAAAAAAAAGTACCCACCAATTTTATTACTTCTTCTTTGACTCTTTTTGATTCTTAAATTGCCAGAATCCTATCACATCTAATTTTTTCTAAAATTCTACTGAGTTCTTAATTTTCTTTTGGCTCATCTTTTTGGTTAGATTTATCCAATTCTGAAAGGGCTATTACAATGAAGTCCTCAACTATTTAGTTTTGCTATTTTCCCATGTACTTTCAACAAATTTTCCTTTAAATACTTTAATCAGCCATGTGATTTTATGCACATATTAGGTTTTCCCCCAGCATACATGCATAAGAGAAAATCTTAGATCATGAGAGTATTTTCTTTAATCATTTTTTCCTTTAATCATTATTGGATTAAAAATGCACTATTCTGTAGATGTATATTACATAAATTACTTAATTCATAAAAATTTAAAAACTATGAGATATAAACTGTATACAAAACAGCAATAATTTAATATAAGCCTAAACAAAAGAAATCTAGATGAAGGAAAAAAATAAAGAGATTCTCATTAATAATAAAGATTATGATGTAACATCTGAATTAGCTATACTTTTTTTTTTATATTGACATGAAAGAAAGCTGCTCATCAATGAAAATCTACAATTCCTGAGTACTGAACATACCACTTGGCTTCCTTATATATCATCATAATTTCCCCTCCTGCCATTGTGCTTTATAAAGACAGACATTTTTACATTATCCTACATATTTACACAAACTGTCCTTCCTCAAACCCTGTACCTGTGGCTGTACTAAAATTCTCTGACTGAAGACTCTGTCCTTTGAATTACCCAGGCCACTCCAGGAAGAAAAGAATAAGTCTGTGAATGTAGTGAGTTTTTTTTTATTTTTTTATTTTTTATTATTGTACTTAGATGCCAAGGTGATAGGTTCATGGAAATGAATAAATGGTTTGAGGACTACAGAAAATTTTTGTGGGTGACAGGGAAAAAAATATGTATATACACACACAACTAAACTAATATTCATGTTTCAGATTCAAATCATTTCTCTATCACAGTGGTAGATGCTTTATTAGAAAATAAGGCAATTCAAAATCTTGTAAATATACTTAATCTTGTTTAAAAAAAACAAAACAAAACAAAACAAAAAACCTGATCTTAAATCCACTTTGAATCCTGCCTTTGACATACTGACTGTTTGACCCTGATCAGGCACTTAACTACCTGGTGTTCTAAACTAGGAGTCAACAAAACCACTGGCCCATAAGAATTTCAGATTTGGAATGTGGGCAGTATTTGCCATCTTCCACTCTAGGCAACTCTTAAGACTAAATTGTAGAGAACCTTATTGATAAGAAAGACTTCTATCTGGAATTTTTCTAAATTGATGAAATCACAGATTTCATCCATTTGGATTTCATCCATCTAATTTCTATCCTTATCCTACAGAAAATCTTCGGTCTACATAAATGAAATATTTTAGTGTGTTTTTAAAAGTTCTTACCTCATCAAATCCAGCAATTTGCATATCTTGTAGCATTTGTCTATTAACTTCTGAAGCACTCCTGGTGGATGAACTGGCTTCATTTGCAAATGGGAGTAGAGAGTTCCTTATTTCTTGCAAAGCTTTATGATATGTCACAAATTTGGGTGGATTTCGACCTTGTCGAGGATCTTCAGTTGTCATTTTGTTCATACTGTGCTCAGCTTTTGCAGCATCTGATGGTTTAGGTAAATTTCTAAGAGACTCCCGTATTTCTTGCAACATTTGCCTGCTACTGCCAGTGTAGTTACTGGCAGGAAAGGTCTTAGGCCTCATTTGTCTATACCCTTCCGGCTTTTCACCTCTCTTCATGAAAACATCTATCTGTGTAACCTTCACAAAGGATTCATTCACACAAATATCTGTCAAAACTACTTGGTAGTTTCAAAATTCTCTCAAGCAAAAGGTAAAAATGGTACTTCATAAAGCCTTGAGGTCTGGTTGGGTTCTTCACTGCTGAAATGGTTCAACTCTGAAAATAATGGAAAATTACAGCTATAATTGATTACAGTGAAAAAGACGATATTGAATCTAGTCAGGAATGAATTATTGTGTGCCTGGAAAAATCACAAGTTCTCCTTATTTTAAATGTGCAGAAATATTGCAAGGATCAGTGAGTAAAATTTAACTTTGAAAAATATAAAGTATTATGCAAATATATCAATAAGTTTGCAGTGGAATAATATCACCAACAAACAATTATTAAGCAGTTACTGTATGTCAGGTACCGTGCTAAGCAATGGAAATATAAAGGCAAAAAATATTTTTTACCTTCAAGCTTATATTCTAATGGAGAAGACAATAGGTAAACAATTAGGTAATATAAGATAAAAATAGGATATGTAATCAATTAACAAATCAATAGACATTTATTAAACATCAATTATGTGTAATTGCTGAGGATAAAATATGTTAAGTGCTGAGGATAAAAAGAGGCAAAAGGAATTCTCTGGCCTCAAGGAATGTACAATTTAAGATAAAAACAAATTGTACAAACGCAAGCTACATACAGAATAAATAGGAAATAATTAACAGAGAAAAGACACTGGAATTAAAAGAGCTGGGAAAGCCTTCCTGTAAAATGTGGGATTTTAGTTTAGTTGGAACTTAAAAGAAAGCCAAAGAGGTCATTAGTCAGAATGGAGGAGGAAGAGTGTTTTAGGCATTGGGGACAGTCAGAGAAAATGCCAGGAGCCAAGATGGAGTGTTATTTGTAGAGCTAGTGTTACTGGATGGAAGAATTATGTGTTGGAGACTAAGGTGTAAGAAGATTGGAAAGATGGAAGGGGGTTGGGTTATAAAGGGCTTTGCATGCCAAATAAAGCATTTAGTATTTCACTCTGGGGGCAAGGGGAAGCCATCAGAGTTTACTATGTGGGAGGGAGAAGAAAATCACTTGAGTGACTGAAGGGAAGATGGACCAGAATGAAGACAGCCTTGAGGTAGGGAGGCTCATGAGCTAACTATTACAACAGTCTAGTCATGAGATGATTAGGGCCTGCACCAGAATAGTGCCAGTATGAAAGAAAAGAAGGGGGCATATTTGAGAGATGTTGCAAAGGTGAAACGAATAATTGGGCAACAAAAATGGGAGGGGGGAAGGTGACAGAGAATGAGAAATCTAGGATGACTCCTAGGCTGGCAGTCTGAGGAACTGGAAAGATGGTGCTGCCCTATTTATAATAATATGGAAGGTAGGAAGAGGGCAAGGTTTAGAGGGAAAGATAATGCGTTTGGAGTTGGACATGTTGAGGGGAAGTTGGCTAGTGGACATCTAGTTCCAGATGTCTGAAAGACAGTTGTCAAAGAAAGTTTGGAAGTCAGTAGGAAGATTGGGGCAGGAAAGATAGGTTTGAGAACCATCAGTATAGAAGTGGTTAATTAAATCCATGACAGTTGATGAGATCAAGTGAAGTAGTAAAGAGGGAGAAGAAAAGAGAATCCAGGGTAGAACTCTATGGGGAACTTTTGGTTAGAGAGATAAAGATCAAGCAAATGAGACCAAGAATAAGTGATCAGACAGGTAGGAGGAAAACCAAGAGAGAGTGGCATTCTGAGAACCTCAGAAAAGAGAATTTTAATGAAGAGAAAGTGATCAAGTGTGGAAGGCTGCAGAGAGTTGAAGGAAAATGAGGAATGAAAAAGAGCCTTTGAATTTGGCAACTAGAGATCATTAGTAACTTTGGAGAATAGTTTTGGTGGAATGACAAGGTTAAAAGACAGATTGTAAGGTGTTAAGAGAGGAAAGTGGAAACATCTACTATAAGATGGCCTTTTGTGGAATTGAAGCACAGAAGTGCCTAGCGATGACATGGATCAAGTAGGGGTTTTTTCAGGATAGTAGAGACACAACATGTTTGTAAGCAATAGGAGATGAGTGAGTAAAGACATAGTTAGAAAACAAGTGAAAGAGTGGTTATGACAGAAGGAACAATCTGTTGAAGGAAATGGGATTGCCTGAACAAGTGGAGGGGTTAGCCTTGGTAGGGAGTAAAGTTATTTCATCATGTGAGTTAGTTGAAGGAGAAAGTGGCAAAAGATACCTGGATGATAGGAAATGAGGAGAGAAGAGGGAGTAAAATTCGGCAAGATTCTCAGCTGAGAGTAGGGATTGGGGGTAGGGGATCCATGAGAGCTTGAAGAGGGATGGAAAGGTTTGGAAGAGCTGCTATGGATAATGTTGGATAGTGAGTTGATAAGGAAAGATATGATAGGGTTGCCTATCATAGGCAGTGAAATCCCAGATGAGATTCAGAGAAGAAGGCACTTAGAAGATAGAGGATGGCAGAGCCACATAAATGAGTATGGAGGAATATACTAGAAAAAACCTACTGCAGAAAATGAGTCTTGAAGGAAGCCAAGCAAACTAAGGGGATTAGGATAAGGCAGATAAGCATTCCTGGATAGCTATATAGCACAATCAATACAAGTGCTAAGCCTGGAGTCAGGAAGACTTGGGTTCAAATCCAGCCTCAGACACTTAATAGCTATGTGAATTCAGGCTGACAAGTCATTTAACCTCCATTTACCACCTCAGTGTCCTCACCTGTTTAATGAGGATAACAATAGTTCCTATCTCCCAGGTTATAGTGAGGATCAAAAGGGATGATAAATATAAAGTGCTTAGCATAGTACTTGACAGTATTTACTGCTGTTGTTCATTTGTTTCAGTCATGTGACCCAATTTGAGGTTTTCTTGGCAAAGAAATTAGAATGATTTAACATTTTCTTCTCCAGATCAGTTGAGGTAAACTGAGCAAACAGAATGAAGTAACTTGTCCAAAATCACACAGCTAATAAGAGTCTGGGTTCATTTAAACTCAGGTCTTCCTGAGTTAGGCTCTGTTTTATCCACTGTGCTGACCTGGAAAACAGTAAGCACTACATAAATGTTGCCTATTATTAGCTGTTATTCCAAGCATAGGAGGCAGTCAGTGCAAAAGCAGAG
>JAJPUD010010859.1:0-18214 GCA_023553655.1 Myrmecobius fasciatus
ATTCCCAAATATTTTATACTATTGACAGTTATTTTAAATGGAATTCCTATTTATATCACTTGCTGTTGAACTTTGTTGATAACATAAAAATGCTGATGATTTTTGTGATTTAGTTTGTATCCTGTAACTTTGACAAAGTTGTGAATTGTTTCTAGTAGTTTTTTAGTTCATTTTCTAGGGTTCTCTAAGTATACCATCATATCATCTGCAAAGAGTGATAATTATGTTTCCCCATTACCTATTCTAATTCCTTTCATCTTCACCTTTTTTAATACTGAATAGTAATGATGATAGTGGGCAACCTTGTTTCACCCCTGATCTTATTGGGAATGGTCCTAGTTTGTTCAGATTACATATGGTGTTTGCTGATGGTTTTAAATAGATGGTCCTGATCATTTTAAGAGAAAGTCTATTTATTCCTATACTCTCTAGTGTTTTTAATAGGAATGGGTGTTGAATTTTATCAAATGCTTTTCCTGAAACTATTGAGATAATATTATGGCTTTTGTTAGTTTGGTTATTGATATAGCCAATTAGGTGGTCCTAATATTGAACCACCCTGCATTCCTTGTATAAATCTTACTTGGTCATAGTGTGTTATCCTGGAGATGACTTTCTGTAATCTCTTTGATAATATTTTATTTAATATTTTTGCATCAATATTCATTAGGGAAATTGGTTTATAGTTTTCTTTCTGTTTTTACCGTACCTAACTTAGCTGTCAGCACCACATCTATATCATAAAAGGAATTTGGTAGAACACCTTCTTTAGTATTTTTTCAAATAGTTTATATAGTATTGGAATTAATTGTTCTTTGAATATTTGGTAGAATTCACATGTGAATCCATCTGGCCCTGAATATTTTTTTCTTAGGGAGTTGATTAATAGCATGTTCTATATCTTTTTCTAAAATGGGACAATTTAAGTAATTTCTTTACTCTTTTGTTTATCTGGGTAATCTTTTTTGCAGATATTCCTCCATTTCACTTAGGTTATCATACTTATTGACTTGGCGGAAAGTTTTCACTTTTCATTTTAGAGATTAACAATTTGATTTTCTCTTTCCTTTTTCTAATGCTATTAACAAGAGGTCTTTTTTTTAAAGCAACTTAGTTTTATTTATTAATTAAATAGTTTTCTTCTTTTCAATTTTAATAATCTCCCTTGTTATGTTCACAATTTAAAATTTGGTACTTAATTAGAGGTTTTTAATTTGTTCTTTTTTTAGATATTTTAGTTGCAATTGCAATTCATTGATCTTCTCTTTCTCTATTTTATGCAAATAAGCATTTAGAGATATAAAATTTCTTCTAATACCCACTTTGACTACATACCACAAATGTTGCTATGTTGTTTTATTTTTTGTCATTCCCTTGGATGAAATTATCGATTGTGTGTATGATTTGTTGTTTCACATATTCATTTTTAAGGATTATATCATTTCCAATTAATCTTTTCATTTATTTTGCCTAGTCTTTATTACATGTAATTTTTATTGCATTATGATCTGAGAAAAATGCATTTACTATTTCTGCCTTTCTGCATTTTATTATGAGGTTTTTATGTGCTAATACATAGTCACTTTTTGTATAGTACTGCTGTGTAGTGCTGAGAAAAAAGTTTATTCCTTTCTGTCTGTATTCAATTTTTTTCCCAAGATATATCATCCCTAACTTTGCCAGTATTCTATTTACCTCCTTAAATTCTTTCTTACTTGTTTTGTGTTTTGTTTTATCTAGTTCAATGAGAGCAAGGTTGAGATTCCCCACTATTATAGTTTTGCTGTCTAATTCTTCTTGTAGCTCTCTTAACTCTTCCTCTAGGAATTTGGGTGCTCTTCCTTATCTCTTTTAATTAAAGTTTTTATTTTTTTTATTTTTTTTTATTTTTTACTTTTGTATGATCTGAGATCAGGATTCCTACCCCTGCTTTTTTAAACCTCAATTGAAGCATAATAAATTCTGCTCCAGCCTTTTACCTTTACTCTAAATGTATCATTTTGTTTTAAATTAGTTTCTTGTAAACAGGATTCTATTCTATTCAAATTGTAGGATTCTAGCTTTTAATTCAGTCTTCTATCTGCTTCCATTTTTGGGAGAGTTCATCCCATTCACAGATAGAATTACTATCTCTGTATTTCCTGCCATCTTGTTTACCCCCAATTATATTTTATTCTTCCCTTTCACTCTTTCCCTCCTATCATATTTTGTCACTCATAACTCCCTCCTTCAAACAACTCCCCCCTTTTGTAACTTCCCTTTTTTGTACCTTTCCCCTTCTACTTCTCTTCTCCCTTCTGTTAGCCTCCATCTTTCCTTTCCCCCTTCCCTCCCACTTCCCTATAGGATGAAACAGACTTCTCTGTGAAGCTAAATATGTCTGATAATCTCTCTTTGAGCCAAATCTGATCAGATTAAGATTCACACAATGCTCATCTGCCTCCCTTCTTTCCCTCAGTTATAATAGGTTTTCTTTTTCTCTTCATGAGATGTAAATTCCCTCCATTTTCCTCTTTTCCCAGTACAACCTCTTTTCCACCTCTAATTTCTTTTTTATATTATCACAATAAAATCCAATCATATGCACACTCTCTAAGTATATCCATAACAGAAACATAGTTCTCAAGAGTTCTCTCCTTATTACTTTTTTTAAACTTCTCTTGAGTTATATATATTTAGATCAATTTTTTTGTTCAGCTCTGGTTTTTTCATTAGAAATAAATGAAATTCATCTGTTTCATTGAATGCTTATCTTTTTCCCTGAAAGATGAGGATCAATTTTTCTGGATAACTGATTCTTGACTACAATCCAAGTTCTTTTACCTTTTGGAGTATCCGATTCCATGCCCTTGGATCTTTTAAAATGGAAGCTGCTAGGTCCTGAGTAATCCTGATTATGGCTCCTCAATATTTGAATTGTTGCCTTCTGGATGACTGCAGTATTTTCTCCTTGATTTGATAATTCTGAAATTTAGCTATTATGTTACTTGAAGTCTTCATTTTGGGGTCTCTTTCAGAAGGTGATGAGTGAATTCTTTCAATGGCTATTTTACCCTCAAGTTCCAGGACACCCAGACAGATTTTCTTCATGATTTCTTGAAAGATGATGTCTATGTTCTTTTTTTAATCATAGTTTTAAGGAAGCCCAATAATTCTTAAATTATCTCTCCTAGATCAATTTTCCATGTCAAAGGAGGTATTTTGCATTTTCTTCTTTTTTTTTTTTTTGGTTTTGTTTGACTGATTCTTGAAGTCTCATTTATTCATTTCCATTTGTTCACTTCTAACTTTTAGTGAATTATTTTCTTCAGTTAACTTTTTTTTATCTTTTGCATTTGGCCAATTGAAGTTTTATATGAAGTGTTTTGTTCACTGCATTTCTTTCCATTTCACAGATTTTTTCCACCATGAATTGATTTCTTTTTCACATCTATTTTGTAAGGAGTTATATGCTTTTTCCATTTCATCAAGTCTATTTTTAAGGAGTTTTCTTGAGATAATTTCTGGTTTTTTTCCATACCCTCTTGCAAAGATCTTATTTTCTTTTCCCATTTTTTCTTATAACTCTCTTGTAAGATCCTTTTTGAATTCTTCCAAGAAAGCCCTGTGAAATGGGGACCAACTCATATCAACATTTATGGCTCTATCTGGAGCTGGTTTGCCTTTAGGATCCTCAGGGTTTGAGATCTGGTCTTCTCTTTCACCATAGAACTTGTCTATGGTTAAAGTTTTTTTTTTTTTTTTTTTTTGCTCTTTTGCTCATCTTTTTAAGGTTGTGGTCTGCTCTTAAAGCAAAGGAGTGATAGCCCCTTGAGTTTTCCCTGGGGCACTTCTTTTAACTGACTTCCAAGTCTGGGTAAAAGCAGTCAATCCTGCATTCTTCCTGACCTCAGAGGCTCTCAATTTGCTTTTTGTATATGCTTTTGAGTGTTTTAGAACAAACCTGCTAAACCACCCATTTTGTCAATGAGGTGTTTCACATTTTCTTCCCTTTTTTCCTTTTTAATTTGTTTGATTGATTTTTGCTGTGTCACAAAGCTATTAGCTTCAATTTGCCCTTTTCTAGTTTTTAATGTGTAGTTTTCTTCAGTTATTTTTTATATCTCTTTTTCCAGTTTGTTTATTCTACTGCTAAGGAGTTTTCTTCAGAAAAGTTTTTTTGTTTTTTTTCCTAACTGTTGCTCTCTCATGCATACTTTTCATTTCTTTTCCTGTTTTTTTTTTCTGCCTTTCTTATTTGCCTTTTGAAATATTTTATCAGCATTTCAAAGAAGTCTCTTTGAGCTTGAGAACAATTTGTCTTTGTAGGGGTAGCTTTTACTGCTCTTTTCAGGAAACAGCCTGGTTTTCCAGAGTTTGCCTTTTGAGCTGGGACTGGAAGCTGTCTCACTGATTTTCTCCTTTAATGAGCCAGGACTGAGGGTCTTAATTGCTGATTTCCTGTGATTAAGAGCCTCTCATTGGCTTTCCCCCAGTCTATCTGACCTGGGCTGAACACCCTTTGCACCCCACTGAAACTGATCTTTCTTGAAATTTTTTTAATCTATCTAGAGTTGGAGAGTGGTTTCATTACATCAGATTCTGTGGTTTTCTAGGGCAACAGGGAGAGCTCAAGCAGCTTCCTGATTTAATTCTGCTATCTTGGTCCCACCCCTTAAATCCAGTTTATGCATGAATCAAAAGAAAGCATCATATCCTTTTTCCATTTTTACCTATCTCAAACTCCTATGATAATGGGTGAGTGATGAAGCAGCAAGTGCAGGTACACTAGGAGCTGGAGTCATAACCCTACATACAGGTGGCTTAGGCCATAGGTCATCTTCTCATTAGCAGAAACAGTGGGATTCAGCAGCCTCCTGAGTGTCTGAGAAGCTTATTAATGATTTTGTTGCTTGCCTTGAAAAGGCACCTTAAAAACTGTTTGCTTGCCCAACCCTGGTCTGATTACTGCAGCAGGCAGGAATCAGAAAACACTAAAAATATTCAAAAACATATGCAAAGCTGACTTCTGTCATCTTTAATACATAAAATATGCACATACTTATAGGCAAAAAAAATCCAGTAGACATGAAAGATGAACAGTTCTTGTCACATAACAGTAGAGCAGAAAAGGAATGGACAGTATTTATTTTTATTTTATTTATTTATTTTTATTGAAGCTTTTTATTTACAAAACATATGCGTGGGCAATTTATCAACACTGACCCTTACAAAAACTTCAGTTCCAAATTTTCCCCTCCTTACCCCACCCCTCACCTAGATGGCAGGTAGTCCAATACATGTTAAATATGTTAAAATATGTTAGATCCAATATATGTGTACATATATATACAGTTATCTTGCTGCACAAGGAAAATCAGATCAAGAAGGAAAATGAAACTGAGAAAGAAAACAAAGTGCAAGAAAACAACAAATTGCTATGTTGTGGTTCACACTCAGTTCCCACAGTCCTATCTCTGGATGTAGATGCTTCTCCTCATCACAAGATCATCAGAATTGGTGTGAATCATCTTATTGTTCAAAAGAGCGACTTCCATCAGAATTGATCATCATATAATCTTGCTATTGCAGTGTGCAATGATCTCCTGGTTCTGCTCATTTCATTTAGCATCAGGTCATGTAAGTCTCTCTAGGCCTCTCTGAAATTATCCTTCTGATTATTTCTTATATAATAATAATTCATAAAATTCATATACCATAATTTATTGAGCCATTCTCCAAGTGATGGGCATCCATTCAGTTTCTAGGTTCACGCCACTACAAAAGGGTTTCCGCAAACATTTTTGTACATGTGGGTCCCTTTCCCTCCTTTAAGATCTCTTTGGGATATGTCCATTAGAAACACTGCTGGGTCAAAGTGTATATGCAGTTTGATAACTTCTTGAGCATAGTTCCAGATTGCTCTCCAGAATGGCTGGATCCGTTCACAGCTCCACCAACAATGCATCAGTGTCCTAGCTTTCCCACAGTCCCTCCAACATTCGTCATTATCTTTTCCTGTCATCTTAGCCAATCTGAGAGGTATATAGTGGTATCTCAGAGTTGTCTTAATTTTCATTTTTCTGATCAATAGTGATTTGGAGCACCTTTTCATATGACTAGAAATAATTTTAATTTTTTCCTCTGAACATTGTCTATTCATATCCTTTGACCATTTATCAATTGCGGAGTGGCTTGAATTCTTATAAATTTGAGTAAATTCTCATATTTTAGAAATGAGGCCTTTGTCAGAACCCTTAAATGTAAAAATGTTTTCCCAGTTTATTGCTTCCCTCCTAATCTTGTCTTCATTAGTTTTGTTTGTACAAAAACTTTTTAACTTAATATAATCAAAATTATCTACTTGGTGATCAATAATGACCTCTAGTTCTTCTTTGGTCACAAATTCTTTCCTCCTCCACAGGTCTGAGAGGTAAACTATCTAATGTCTTTCTAATTTGCTTATAATATCATTCTTTATGTCTAGATCATGAAACCATTTGGCTTTATCTTGGTATATGGTGTTAAGTGTGGGTCAATGTCTAATTTCTGCCATATTAGATTTTAATTTTCACAGCAGTTTTTGTCAAATAGTGAATTCTAATCCCAAAAGCTTGGGTCTTTGCCACCTTCATTTACTTTTTTTTCATTAATTCCCTTGAAATTCTTGACTTTTTGTTCTTGCAGGTGAATTTTGTTGTTATTTTTTCTAGGTCAGTAAAATAGTTTCTAAGAAGTTTGATTGCTATTGCACTAAATAAATAGATTAGTTCAGATAGTATTGTCATTATATTCAATAGATCTACCCGAAAGCAGTTGGTATTTGTCCAATTGTATTGATCTGACTTTATTAGCATGGAAAGTGTTTTGTACTTTTGTTCATATAGTTTCTGACTTTCCCTTGGCAGATAGGTTCCCAAATATTTTATACTATCAACAGTTATTTTAAATGGAATTTGTCTTTGTATCTCTTGCTGTTGGATTTTGTTAGTGATGTATACAAATGCTGATGATTTATGTGGATTTATTTTGTATCTTACAACTTTGCTAAGGTTGAGGATTTTTTCTAATACTTTTTTATTTGGTTCTCTCAGGTTCTCTAGGTATATCATTATATTATCTCAAAGAGTGATAATTTTGTTTCCTCATTATCTATTCTAATTCCTTTAATCTCTTTTTCTTCTAAATTGTGAAAGCTAGCATTTTTAATACAATATTGAATAGTAATGGTGATAGTGGGCAACCTTGTTTCACCCCTGATCGTACTGGGAATGGTTCTAGTTTGTCCCCATTACATATGATGCTTGCTAATTGTTTTAAATAGATGCTACTGACTATTTTAAGGGAAAGTCCATTTATCCCTATACTCTCAAATATTTTTAATAAGAATGGATGTTGGATATCATCAAATGCCTTTTCTTCATCTATTATGGTTTTTGTTAATTTAGTTATTCATGTAGTCAATTATGCTAATAATCTGCCTAATATTGAACCATCCCTGCATTCCTGGTATAAATCCTACTTGGTCATGGTGTATCATCCTTGGGATGATTTTTTTTTTGTAATCTCTTTGCTAATATTTTATTTAAGATTTTTGTACCACTATTCAGTAGGAAGATTGGTCTATAACTTTCTCTGTTTTCATCCTACTTGGTTTTGGTATCAGTACTATGTCTGTGTTATAAAAGGAATTTGATAGGACTCCTTCACTCCTTGTTTTTTCAAATAGTTTATATAGTATTGAAGTTAATTATTCTTTAAATGTTTGGTAAAATCCACATATAAATCCATTTGGTCCTGGGGATGTTTTCTTAGTGAGTTGATTAATGACTTGTTCTATTTCTTTTTCTGAAATGGGACAATTTAAGTAATTTATTTCCTCTTTTGTTAATCTGGGTAATCTGTATTTTGTAGATATTCCTCCATTTCACTTAGATTATGATATTTATTGACATATAGTTGGGCAAAGTAACTCCTAATAATTGCTGTAATTTTTTCTTTATTGGTGGAAAGTTCTCCCTTTTCCTTTTTGAGACTAAAAATTTGACTTTCATCTTTCCTTTGGTAAATCAAATTAACTAAAGGTTTATCTATTTTGTTGGGTTTTTTATAAAACAAACTCTTATTTTTATTTATTAATTCAATAGGGTTTTTTTACTTTCAATTTTATTAATCTGTCCTTTTATTTTTAGAATTTCAAATTTGGTATTTGATTGAGGGTTTTTAATTTGCTCTTTTTCTACATTTTTTAACTGCAAGCCCAATTCATTGATCTTCTCTTTTTCTATTTCTCTGATTTCTATTTCTCTAGATGCAAGTAAACATTTAGAGATATAAAATTTCCCCTCTTACCACTTTGCCTGTATCCCACAAATTTTGATATGTTGTCTCATTATTGTCATTCTCTTAGATGAAATTATTAATTGTGTCTATGATTTCCTGTTTCACCCATTCATTCTTTAGGATGAGATTATTTAGTTTCCAATTACATTTTGGTCTATTTCCCCCTGATCTTTTATTGCATGTGATTTTTATTGCATCATGATCTGGAAAAAATGCATTTGTTATTTCTGTCTTTCTGCATTTGATTTTGAGGTCTTTGTGCCCTAATATATTGTCAGTTTTTATAAAAATTCCATGAACTGTTGAGAAGAAAGTGTAGTCCTTTCTGTCTCCATTCAATTTTCTCCAAAGAAAGCTCAAGCTTCAGAGACTGAGTTCTATAAATAAGGATAAAAGCAAAACAGGGAAATCTGAATCTCCCCAAATCATTGTTTCTTAGCAATCATTTCCTTCACACTCTTGTAACGGAGAGCAAAAATGAAATGAGGGATTATGTGGACCTAAAAAAATTAAAATACATTTTAAACACAGTTTATGAAATTATCTTACCTCTATGGCCATCAGACCTTTAACTGTGGGCACTGTAAACTAATGCAAACTTTGCCAACTAGTCACATAATTCTATTAACTACTTGAACATCTCCTTTTGTGCTTTTTAGATAATGGGTGAATGGTCCATATTACATTTCTTAAAATAATCTGAAAGATTTACCATTCATTCATAATAATTATTTACACAATGCATATTAATGTTTCTTTAACTACAAACCCAGTGCTTTTGAGAGAACTTTATTTGGCACCTCATCTTTTCCCACCTAGACATAATAAATTTGCTGCAATGATCTCTGGCATCTTCCTGGACATCAGGGACACAGTCCCTGGGCCATGCTTAGAACGTAGCAGAAATGCAATTGGCCTATAGGGGCCATGCCATGAAGCTTGTCATTCAAACTTTACTACAATGAAAATGGGGAGAATTGAAAGACAAACCCTACAAATTATCTTCCTGACCAAGAAGAACAGAATCAAAATGGTCAGGCAACAAAGGATCTTCTGTAACTGTCTGCTACTCCTACCTCAGTTGGAGGAGTTATGTCATGCTTACCCTTGTAATATAAAATCTGTAATGCTAGTTTTGAGAATCTCAGTTTGCAGAAGTTGACAGCAGTGAAACCTGTTGCATTAAGTAGGATAAATTCAAGTAAGTTTAAATGAATATTTTTTTTTCCCATTTTATTTATGTTTCCTTACTACTCTCATTCCCTCTTTCTCTCTCTTCCTTCCTTTTTTTCTCTTCTCTTCTCTTCCTTCATTCTGTCCTTTCATCCTCCCTCCCTCCCTCCCTTTCTTTTTCTTTCTTTCTTCTTTCCTTCCTTTTTCTTTCTTCCTTCCTTCCTTCTTTTCTTCCTTTTACTTTCTTTTTTCCTTTCTTTTTTTCTATCTTCCGCTCCCTTTCTTCCTTTATTCTGACCTTCCTTCCTTTCTTATTTTTTTCTCTATCCTTCTATTTATCCCGTTATTTGTGATATTCACTGTTTATTCAAAGAATACACATACAAGGAAAGATAAATGCCAGTGGAAACATGAGTAGAATTTAAATTGAGCCCAACTATGGAACATCAAAAAGAAGGCAAATTTCTTTATTCCAAGAAGGGTAGTGAGAGGTTCATACATATGTGTCTGTTAGGATCATTGATGTTGATATAGAACTTGAAGGAAATTTAGAGTTCATTCAGTCCAAATAAAAACACCCAGTAAAAAAGAAAAATGTATCACAGGCGAAGTTACTTGGCTAAGGAAAGACAAATTGGTAATAGCTCATTTTGAATATAAACCCAGATGATACTGCAAGTCAGTGGCATTCTACATATATCAATAAACCTATCCCTTCATTGAACCAAATAGTTACTTAAGTCAAGAGAGTTAGCTCAGTAGTCCCTTATAGATATTATGTTTTTTACAATGTTAAGAACAGTAAGAGAAAGAAAGCAGAAATCAGTGTACTATAATTTTGCTAATATTTGCAATAGTTTTTTAAAAATAAATTTGCTTGACTTGTGTCCCTTGCATTCACATAACTGTAAAAAAAAGTTAGATTTGATGTAACTCTTGTAAACTTATTATTCTGGCTATTAGGATCCCATTGGTATGCTTTTCAAAGATCATCTTACTGGCCATATTCATTCACAGAATCAGTTTTAGATCTCTTTCATTTATTAAAATCTTAGTTATTTAGTTGTGTGTTTATCACATTTTAGAGACTTTTAAAGTAGCTTCATTGGTCTATCACCAATTCTCAATATCAGGGAAGAAGGAACAATGAAGTAGGTCTTCATTTATATTCATGTAAATGGCAAGGGGGAGGGAAGAAAACTGACATCTAAGAGGGAGGAAAATTTTAGTTAAATATATTTAGTATACACTGGATTTCAAATTTCATTGGCTTTGGGAAAGTGTGCAGGTTTCAAGAGAAAGGTTATAGAATTATTTTCTTAGAGATTTTTTAAAAAATGAAACCCCTCAAAAAACTTAGAGAATCATTTGATTTCAGCCTATATAAAGGTACAAAAATGGTGAATATTTTTGATATCAACAAAATACATTAGCTGAGCAAAATGTTTAATTTTATTTTAATAAATTGATATATACAATAAAGCATTGCACAGATTTGAATTAAATCATGAATTTATTGTTATTCCAAGGTGGATAGAAAAATTTTGGTATGACTGATATATGGTCACTATATCTCCCTCCCAAAGACCAATTTGACCAGATTTTTGCAAAGGGTTAGAAAGAGAATGTTGCCGGCCAAAGGATTAAATTGGGGTTAAGTACAGGGAAATTATACTAATTTATAGAAGAGAATGAATCAGTCTCACAGTGGAAAATAGCAATGACTCTCTTTTGTAAAATCAAAGAAAAGTGATTATTTTGTTTATTTGTTTTAAGATTATAAATATGAGAGAACTGTTCTCTTCTTGGACATGTAGCTTCAATTGTTTGGAAGTATCCCTTACAGAAAGCTTCAGTCTGTACCTCTAAAAATACCACTCCTTCGAAAAGTTCTAATCTCTCTTCTATAGGAAAGTTCTTTAATTGATTGAACATAAGCCTATTTTTGAAGTCTAAGCTAAATACTCTCAGTTTATAGAGTTGATGGCTCTAGTCAACTGATAGTGATTTTAAGTTATACTCCATCCTGATTATTCACTTCTGGTTGTGTTTCAAATGGTTATTGTAACTAGCACTGCCCTGGGAAATCAAGCAAAATCAATCTAATCCCTTTTCAACATACATAACAGTTATTCATTAATTAAAAACCACTGTCTTATCCTCATCTATAAGTCTTCTTGCCTTTAAGTTAAACTTCTCATTTTCTGCAAACAATACTTCTATCTTATAAAAATCACTTTCCTTTACTTTCTTTACCTTTCATTAATTAAGGATTTATGACTTAATAGCTTATGTTGTGTTCAATCACCAATATTCAAATTAAACAACACAGAGTAAAGGACTGATCCTTTAAGTACTCAAGCTGACATAAATCAATTGATGATAATTCATCTTCAAAAATACAAGTATAGAGAAGCAAGATTAGATATATTTGTTTCAAAAACAATATTGGATGTTTTTGGAATTCAAACTTAATATAGGTTAGAAGTTACATTGTGGACAGCTAGAACACTAATGTCAGGAATTGGTGTTAAGTGACTTGTTCAGGCTCACACAGTTAGTAAATATTAAGTGTATGAGATCAGATTTGAACTTAAGTCCTCCTGAATCCAGAGTTGGTGCTCTATCCACCACACCATCCAGCTGCCCATAGTATTATCTTAATAGAAGAAGAGTTTCCAAGAATAGGGAGATAGTGATCTCTGCTGAACTCTGCTCTTGTGCCAACTCATCTGGATCATGAGATTCAGCACTGATATGTTGGAATGTTAAAAGAAGGGGAAACTAGCACAATGAAGGGAGAGGAGCTCAATAGTGGCCTTGTGTTTCTTGGAGAAGAAAAGATTCAGAGGGTCAGATGAGAATAGACTTCATTTATTTGAAGGGCAATTATATGGAGGATGGATTACAATGTTTTCTTAACGATCCCAGAGTATAGAATGAAGATCCATGTATGGAAATTATAGTAAAGAGAGTTTAGGCTTGAGTTTGGGAAATAACTAATAATTAGAGTTATGGAAAAATTAATTAGGCTACAGCAGGATGCACTGGATCCCTCCAGTAGAAGCAGACCATTTCTTTCTAGGTATGTCATAGTGGCAATTCCTTTTTTGCATAGTTTAGACCACATAGTTATTGACCATTTTTCAATTCTCACTTTCAATGGTTTTGTGAATATGTGATTTTGGGCGTCTAGATAAAAATAAATTCTTAATAATGCCACCATTTCAATCTAATGATTTTATCTTAGTTGAAGGATTCTTGAAATATAAAAACTTTCTTCCTCTCCATATTCACCTCCTTGTCTCCTTAAAGTCCATTAAGCCTCAGCTACAGATTAATCTTCTGTGAGAAATATTTCCCAGTCCTCTTTAATATGGGTGCTTTCTCAATGAGAATCTTCTTAATTTTCCCTGTATTTATTTTATTTAGACATAGTTTTTTTTAATCTATGGTATCCCCCATTTGATATTGACCTTCAAGATCTAGGACTGACTTTTTAGTCTTTCTTTGTACTCCCACTTTTTAGTACAGTGCCAAACACTTAGTGACACTTAATGAATGGTTATTGACTGCTTTACTGACAAGTAGTTTTGTCATTTTGGCATATCTGTCAAATATATATATATATATATATATATATATATGTACAATTTGGAGCTATTTCAAAAGCAAAACTTCCTCTTCAAGTGTGTTAATGTCTTTAAGTGGACTCTTCATCTAATGAAAGAAAATTTTGCTCATCTGGGTAATTCAAAGAATTAGATCGTCCAGTTGTTGTGGGCTGCCACATTTATATTTAAGGAATAATTTAAGCAGTTCCAGAAATTATTTTTTCATTCATTATAATGAAAATCCTTGAGAGTTCCCAAATGCATAAGGATCCTAATCAGTACAATGAAGGAATTTTACTCAATAGCCTAAAAAGGAACTTCCTGTTCTAACTTTATGATTTTCTAAATAAAAAGGTCTGCAGCTGAGAAAAATTTATGCCATGAATGAATATTGTCTGGAGACCAATGTCCCTAAGTTTGGAAAATTAATCATCTGGTTGACTCAAAAGCAATGAATTTTTCCTGTAATTGAGACTCTAAAACAGGACCAATTAATTAATCCACAAGCATTTACTGAAAACCTATTATATGCCAGGTACTATTGTAGGTGTAGTAGATATAATACAATGAATGAAAAATACCATCTTTTTAGTCTAATCATTTGTTAAAACCTGCTGTATTCCAGACACTGTAGTAAGCACTGGGGATAACAACAAAGGCAAACACAATACTGACATTCAAGGACCTCATACTATAATTAGAAAAACAACTTGCAAACAATCTGCGCTGACAAATAACACATTTATATGTAAAAACACAAAATCATAATATCTTATATTTACACAGGAAAAGCACTCACTAGATTATCAAAGGAAAAGGCTTCTGGAGGAGGTTATACTATCTCATTCCTTGGTTATTGGAAGTAGTATGTCAGGTGAATATCTCTCCATAGGGAGTCAATATAAACAAAGGCATACATACCATGCCTGGCTAAGATTTTAGTCTTTCTATGCTATATTTCCCAGATCAGAGAATCTAAGTTCAAAGCAGAGCAAGATGACAAATTTTCTAGCTTTGAAATATGTTTTTATAAAGATCTGATAAATTGAAATTGTATGTAGAAAGACTAAGAATTTTTAAAAACTAAAAAAAATGTTCTCCTAAGTCATAAATGACTTCTGATCTGAATGAGTGGATGGCTTATCCCCAATAATGAATTAAATCATAATAATTCAATGAATTATAGGAAAAAGAGAAGCCAATGTGGGGCCATTGAAAACATTACTTTGCTCTTCAAGCATCTAACAAAGGGACAGAGACAGATGTTGGTTCTATAACATTATTGGTATATGAGATTTCCTTGTGAGGACATTTCCTTTAACATTACAGGCCCATATTTTGTCTGCAATACCTAGAAAATTTCTTAGAATAAGAGATTAACTGGGTTCTCCACAATCAATGTACATCAGGGGTCTTTTGCATGCAAAGTTGATGCACTGAAGATAATGGTTTGATTGCTTTGGAGCTTTGGAGATGGTATATCATTCATAGTTGCTTATCGGTTTCTCCTTTATTTTCTAGGTCACTGACAAATTCTGAAAATGTCTAACTCTACCAATTTGACTGGGTTCCTCCTCATGGGGTTTTCTGATATTCGGGAACTACAGATCATGTATGCTTCACTTTTCTTACTCATTTACTTGGCAACTCTGGTAGGAAATCTCCTGATTGTTGTGGTCACTACTCTTGACAGGAGTCTCCACACTCCCATGTACTTCTTCCTTAGAAATCTGTCCATTGTAGATGCCTGTTACATATCAATCACAGTTCCCAAGGCATCTGTTAACTCCCTACTGAACAGCAAGGCTATCTCAGTGGCTGGATGTGCAGCCCAGATATTTCTAGTGGCTTTCTTTGCATATGTTGAGTTTATTTTACTTACCATCATGGCTCGTGATCGTTATGTTGCCATCTGCCACCCACTGCACTATCCAATGATCATGAACCCTCAGGTCTGTATGCAGATGACGTTAATGTGCTTGCTCACTGGCCTCCTGTATGCAGGTTTCCATACTGGTTACACATTTCGATTGCCTTTCTGCGAATCCAATGTGATCCATCAGTTCTTCTGTGACATCCCCTCTTTACTAGCACTGTCTTGTGCAGAGACTTTTAGCAATAAGATATTCATAGTAGTCTCTGTTCTGAGCATCGGATTTGGTGGCTTTGTCTTCATCACAGCATCTTATATTTGTATATTCTCTACTGTATTCAAGTTTCCAGTGAAAGAAGACCAAAGAAAAGCCTTCTCTACTTGTGTCCCCCATATTCTTGTGGTTTTTCTGTTTATTATTTCCATCGTTTTTGTGTACTTGCAACCATCTAAACATTCTGGATCTATGAAAGATTTAGTCCTTTCAATGCTTTACTCTATAATACCCCCTTTCCTGAACCCCATCATTTACAGTCTGCGAAACAAGCAGATAAAGAAGGCTGTGAGAATAGTAATGAAGAAAAAACTATTTTGTAGGAATATCACATAAATCATAGTTTTTGTCCCATGTCATCATTGAACTCAGGTCCCCAACAAATAACACTAGTGATTTTGTGGCAAAGAAACAATAACAGATCCACATGTACAGGACTCATTAGGAAAGTAGACTGCTAGGACTTACTCTCCCACTCCACCTGGAGGCTTATAGCAATTCTAACTCCTTACTTGAATATACTTATACAAAAAATAAAATAAGGCATCATTTAGGTCAGTCAGTGACTTTTGAATTCATATGACATTTTGGCTTATCAGCTATTAAGCCATTTTCTTCTATATGAAGAAATAGGATATGCTCTGAAATGGATGAAAAGTTCTTCCATCCTATATCATTTAGGTACTTTCAGGAAAAGTCTCTTTAAGTCTCCCTACATAATTTAACGGGAGGTAAAGCATTCTCCACATGGAGTTGCCATTAGCCAATACTCCCTTACAAAAGTGAAAGCTAAATAAAAGGATTTTAGGATGCTGAATGAGAAAACTTAGTGATAGGAAGTTTTGGACATAGATTCATTTAATCTCCTCATTTTATATAGCAGAAAGAGAAAGATAGAATGTTAAAGAGAATTGCTTGTTGTCACACACATAGCAAGGTAACAAAACTGGAATTTGAAAACAGTTGATGTGATCGAAAATTTCATTCCTCTTCTCAACTGCATCTTCTTTTGATTTGTGAAATTTCTTCAGGAAAAAAGAAAATATGGAAATAAAAAACAGTGGTTAAAATAAGTCAAACTTAATAACAAAACTAACTGCGTTGCATTATGTATTGAGAAAAAAGGATGTATAATTCCCACATTTTAAAAATGTGTGTAGGACTTCTCTTTCACTTATTATGAAAACAATTGTTGAGTATTCCATGCATACCCAAAAGTCTGGGTTCTGCAAAGTCCTTAACTAACAAGCAAATGAATGAGTGAATATGTGTTATATGTATATATATATATATATATATATACATATATATACATGTATGTATATGTTGATGTGTATATGTAATTTCAATATGCAATTTCATAAGCAAAACTATATCTACATAAATGTTTTCATTAAAAATATATTAGAAAATTTATGGACATGTTGGTTTATCAATGACTATTTAGAATAATTATTTTATCATTACTTCTTGTGATTAAAAGTATTGTGATTTAAAACAATTGATATACCAAAACTTTTAATTAATTTGATTGATTTCCAAAATGATCACTCATTTTCAAATTTCATGCAGTATGGAGGAGGAGCGAAGGTTGAACATTGAATTGATCCCCTTTCCTCCCAAATCTTCACATATTATTATTGTGCATATAAACTGCAATTCTGTTATTATAAATAATATCATCCATGAAAATGTATTCAGTTAACAGGTAATATAGTATTTTCACATGACTTATGATTTAAAGAAAAGCAGGGATCCTAAAAACACTTAAGCAATTTTATGAAAATGTGAAATAATTGAAACAATTCAGGTGAATTCAGAACAGTTTTTGGGGGGTATCTGCCCCATAAAGGGATCTTTCATTGTGAGAAACTGTCACTATTACTTCTAAATAATCAATAAACATTTATTAAATGCTAGCTTTATTTAAGGCATTTTGCTAAGTGCTGAGGATACAATTGCAAAATAAAAGAAGAAAGAAAAAAAGAAAGAAGAAAGGGAGGAAAAAGGGAGAGAGATAGGAAGAAAAGAAAGAACAGAAGTAAGAAAATAAGAAAGGTAACTCCTGACTTTTAATATCTTGCATTCTAATCAGGGAGGACAAAATACAAAAGGAAGCTCAAACGATAGCAGTGGATGAAAGTATCAGAGGTAGGAACATGATGGACAAGTCAGAGATATCCCAGAGTAGTGAGGTCTGGTAGAAATGAAATGTTCTGAGCTGTGCTCCTCCTTTAAGGATATAAGGGTGGTACTGGTAGTTGTATTTTATATCTCACTGATATTCAGTAACTTCATTATTTACTGGCATTTACAAAAATTGATTTTTGCTTCCACGGGCTGCTCAGAGTTATCAAAGTTCTTTGCACTCTTTGAAGGACATCTAGCCCCCTGTTGATCAGTCTGATTCATTGTCACACTGTCAATACAAGATAGAAACATGCTGATAAATGCATCATATATGTCATACACTTTATTCTGGGCAATAGACGTTTTTCATCCATTTAATATATACAGTAAAGATGTTTTTCTTCCTTCCTTTTTTCCTTTCTTTCTTATTCTTTTTCTTTTTCTCTGTATTTCTTTCTCTTTCTTTTTTCTCTTTCTTTCTCTCTCTTGCTCTTCCTTCATTTCTTTTTCTACCCTTTCTTTCTTCCTTTCTTTCTTTCTTCCTTTCTTTCTTTTTATCTTTCTTTCTTCCTTCCTTTTTTCTTCCTTCCTTTCTTCCTTTATGTGTTTGTTTCTTCCTTCCTTCCTTCCTTCCTTTCTTCCTTCCTTCCTCCCTTCCTTCCTTCCTCCCTCCCTCCTTTTCTTTCTTTCTTTCTTTCTTTCTTTCTTTCTTTCTTTCTTTCTTTCTTTCTTCCTTCCTTCCTTCCTTCCTTCCTTCCTTCCTTCCTTCCTTCCTTCCTTTCTTTCTTTCTTTCTTTCTTTCTTTCTTTCTTTCTTTCTTTCTTTCTT
>JAJPUD010010859.1:31379-47147 GCA_023553655.1 Myrmecobius fasciatus
CTATGCCCAAAAAGTTGTCAAACTGTGCATACCCTTTGACCCAGCAGTGTTTCTACTGGGCCTATATCCCAAAGAGATCTTAGAGGAGGGAAAGGGACCCACATGTGCAAGAATGTTTGTGGCGGCCCTTTTTGCGGTGGCTAGAAACTGGAAACTGAAGGGATGCCCATCAATTGGAGAGTGGCTGAATAAATTATGGTATATGAATGTTATGGAATATTATTGTTCTGTAAGAAACGACCAGCAGGACGATTTCAGAGAGGCCTGGAGGGACTTGCATGAACTGATGCTGAGTGAAACGAGCAGAACCAGGAGATCATCATACACAGCAACAACAGTATTACATGATGATCAATTCTGATGGACATGGCTCTCTGCAACGAAGAATTGTCTCAAACCAGTCCCAGTTGTTCACTGAAGAAAACCATATACACCCAGAGAGAGGGAAATGAAATATGGACTACAACATAACATTTTCATGATCTCTACTGACATTTGTTTGCATTGTGTTGCCTTTCTCTGATCCTTTTTTTTTTTCTTGTAGATAGGATTTTTCTTGCATAACTTCTCAAGCATTTCAACATTATTAGCATGTAGTGGACTTCCTGCCATCTAGGGGAGGGGAGGGGACTGGGGGTAAAATTTGTAATGGAAAGCTTTGTAAAGATCAATGTTGGGGAACTACCCATACATATGTTATACAAATAAAAAGCTTTAACAAAAAAAAATAAAAATAAAAAATAAAAAATAAAAAAATAAAAAAATAAAAAATAAAAAAAAAATAAAAAAAAAAGAAATTGGTGTTCTAAGTGGAGGGGAAAAAACAAATTTCAGACACTGGGTAAGAGAAAGGTACAGAAACTCTGAAGTTTTCAGAGGTGGACAATCCTTAGGTTACATCAGTAGATAAGATTATAGTGTCAAAAGCCTAGAAATTTTAATGTAAGGGCAGTAGATGTTTAGGTGTTTTGGACATATATGTAACTGATGGTTGTAAAGCTGAAGAGGCCTATCTCACTCAAAGTATGAGAACAATCATTTATTTATTTACTTTGCGGCTAATGCTTTTTCATGTGTATCTGTCTATTTGTGAACCTTTTTGAGATTTTCTTGGCACACATGCTTAAGTGGTTTACCTTTTTGTCCTTCACTTTATTTTATAGGTGAGGAAACTGAAACAAACAAGGCTAAGTGACTTGCCTAGGGTCACACAGGTGGTAAGTTTCTGAGACCAGATTTGAACCCAGGAGCATGAGGCTGGTTTTTCATCTACTGTGTCATGTCACTGCCCTAACTCAGGACTACTTCAAATAACAGGAAATATGAAGAAAAAAATTAAAGATTTTTAATAGAAAATGTAAATACTTTTGTCTTAAATAACCCTTTTTTCTAAATTAAGATTCAATTCAAATATTTAAATAAATCTGGGATATCACTAATTTAGAAATTTCATAAAACCATTCTTATTTTAGCCCATCAAAATCATATTATTTTATGAAAATTTTATTCATGTCTTTCCACAAGCTTGCTAAAGGAGGGCCACTCATTGGGCTAGTAAATTTACCAAAAATAAAAATTTTCCAGTTAAATACAGAATCCACGAATGGTTCTGCTAAAATAGATAGAGGATAAATGGGTAACACTCAGCTCCAGATTGTCAGAAGTCCTTTTCCCTCTCTAGGTTGCTTGAGATGTTTCTTTCAAACTGTATTCTTTACCGTGGTCCCTGTGAATGCATCCCTGTTCATCTTGTTTACCCTTGACCATCCAACCTAGAAATTACCATCATCTGATATGGGAAAAGCATGATGACACCCTATGGAAATATTAGAAGTCCCAAATTTTTCAGACCCTTCAGAAAACACAAGGTTTTTTTAGTCAAAAGGAGAGTAGGAGACCCATGCCAAATCCAAAACCAAAGAATCTCTTAACTCCTCTTCTCAATTGTTACTTCTTCCTCATGACTTTTACTGAAAGGTCACATCAATTTTTGGAATGAAACTAAATCTAAACTTTGATATTTTCCAATTAATAATTTGTACTTAACCTTTAGGATGGGAAAATTTTTTCTTAGTACATCTAATTACCATTCTTGTGCAATGTCACTTAAATTTTAACAACTTTTCCCTTAACTTTAATAACCAGACTTAATTGAATAATTTAAACTCCAAATTATGATTGAGATTTTATATATTGAAATGATAATTTTCTTAATGTATGAAAGGATAATTCCATTAACATAAAGTATAGGGAGATAATGATTGATTTATTTATTAATTTTTCTCCTAAACATGAATAAAATCAGTAAATACTGAACAATGGATAAAAATTGAATATTCAAAATCCCCAGAGAATCAATAGAAATATTTGATATAAATGAGAGGCACAAAAATATGAGTTACAGACCACAATATAATGAACAACATTCCTGAGCATCAACCTAATCAGATTAAAATGAAATTAGAAGAATAGAATGGGAGAAATAAAAACTCAAAAGAATATAGATAATGTTAATATGTAGTTTTCTAATTCAGTATGCTCCCCACAGACACCATTATTTATAGTTTAGTCTTGCTCATTTTAATTCATTTGACACCACTCTTATTAAAAAAAATCTTCACAATATATTATTTAAATGATCTTGAGATATGAGTGATTAAAGGAATAATTAAAACTAAATATTTCAACCCAATTGCCTCTATGGTGCCCTAAGTACTTAGAAAAGGTTAAAGCTCCTAAAAAGTGGACTAATCATTCTTTTACATAAAAGTCTTCCAATATTTGAAGCTAAATATCATGTTCCCTCTGAGTTTTCTATTTTGTTGCCTATAGAACTCATCTTCATAAAACTTAACAGTTTTTGTCACTCTCAATTAGTTTCTGAATTTATTGCAACCTGTCTATAAACTTTGTAGCATGTGTAAAACATCCTTAAGGAGGATCAGTACTACTGATGTGAGAACTTACTGAGCCCTTGTCAGTGTTGCTCTTCCATTTTTGGTGTACACATGTCATTTCCTTTTCAGATATGACTCCAGGAAGTTGTAGCATGTACATTCATCACATCCTGAAAAAAACATCTTGGTACATGAACCAACTTGTTGTAAAAACAAACAAACAACAAAAAAAACAGGCTTTAAACTCATTGGTGTGCTTGAAGAATGTCTTCCCTAAACTGGTAAAGATTTTCTCTTGCAGAATGCGTGAACGAGAACAATTTGTACCTATGGTCATGAGGGCAAATAATGTAGGCACTTTGAAGCACTTAGAGCTTTCTCAGACACCAGCGAGGATGACAAGGGCATCCATTGCATCAAGGGACATCTCCAAGATTCTGGACTTTCATCATGCCATTGGACATCTATGAAACTGGAAGAGAAAGTAAGGCTGACAACCTTGTACAACTCTGTGTCACTTAAACCTGATCCATGAACAAGTCATGATGTTGCAACATGATAAAAGAACTCAGAATAGAACATCATATTCCTCATGTGTTTAATTACTATTTATGAGGATATGAAATTCATGTTGTTCCAGAAATCAACTGCTATGTGAAAAGGTATATAACACACATAAAATCAGGTATCAGATAATATGATAAAATTGGTAGAGTTCTTTATGACAAGTACAGGGACTAGGATGGACTTGAGAGTTCATTGGGTAATGGAAGTGCAGTTAATATGGACAGTTAATAACTGCAGTTAAGGAAATTCTATATACCATTACAAATCAGTTCTTATCAGTTATATTCTTAAAGAATTTTATAGAGAACTAAGAATTAAATGATTTATCCAAGGTCATACATACCAAGAGATGGATTATAGATAGAATATGAAATAAGTTTAGGTTGAGAGAAGTTAACAAAAACAATATAGGAAAGGTTATGGGATAGATGCACATATTTATTCATTTTTAGATATTCTATAAATCTAACCAAACTTTTGGAAATCAATTTAAATTTTTCAAGAAAGATCATTAGAGTGTTTATTACTTTTAATAATGAGGAATATTAATGGGCATATATATCCCCAAAATGCCCATTTTAAAAGTGAAAGTACCATAGATATAAGAAGATTCATAGCAATACCTGCTTGTCTAGACAAAAAAATGGAAGAACAATTGTTATATTAGTGTAAGGAAATGCATTTTACACTAAGATCAAATGACAAAGATAAAAGCAGATGAGTGCTTAGGAAAGCAGGGAACACAAAGGAAACAAGGTGGAAATGACATTTTCCACTTGATAGTTGTTGAATTGTGGATTTCAAATGTTTTATCCTCTGCCAGATGTTATTATTTTATAGGTATATTTTCTTAACTAAAGCATTACCAAAAGTATAATGAAGAATTATTTGGAAGTGAATAAAATGTAAAAAGAAATCTATTTTAACCCAAATTTTTGAAGCTCTTTTGATTAGTCACAGTCACAGTATATTTGTAACAGCTGAGCTAAATGCTAAACTATTCCTCAGAACACTTGGATCTCTGCTGTTCTGCCTTTGGAAGAATGTCTGAGGGGCACTTTTTCTATTCTCCTGAGGGAGTTGAGGGAAGAGGAATTACACAAATATAATGCATATTCACTCCCATGTACATTAATTAATATTTGTTGAACTCCAACCCCATGAGCCTGAGAAAACTTTATTTGGCATCTTGTCTTATTCACCCAGAAAAAATACCTCAGGGCAATGTTCTCTGCCTTTCTGCATTTGGCTGAAGAGCAGGGACAGTGTCCCTAGGGAGATGCAAGAAATATCTAACAAAGGTGAAATTAGCCTATAGGGCCATTCTATCAAAACTGCTGTCCAATTTTAGGTACAAATACAGTGGGAAAAATTGGGGGAAATCATAATTTTCAAAAAGGGAGAACAGAATTATCATGGCCAGAAAAGAAAAGAAACTTCATAATTTTCTGCCCATCCAGCCTGAACTGGGGGAACACTGGGTGTCTTTACCATTGCCAAGGAATTCAGTAATATCATCTTTGAGCAGCTCACACTGCAGAAGCTGACAGCGAGGACACTTTTATCTAGGTTAGTTACAGTAGGATTGAAAGGAATGCTTCTCCACCTCCATTTTACCTATAATGTTTTTTTCTCCCTTCCTCTTCTCTTCCTTCCTTCCATTCTTTCTACTTTCCTCCCTCCTTTTCTCTCTCTCTCTCTCCATTGCTCCCTCCATCCTCCCTGCCTCCCTTATTCCCCCTTCCTCTTTTTCTCCCTTCCTTCTTTCCTTCCTCTCTCACTCCCTCCTTCCCTCCATTCCTTCCTTCCTTTCTATATTAGTCCTTCCCTCTGCCTTCTCTCTTTTTTTCTAGTCTTGTATTATTCCTTCTTTTCAAGCCTTTCTCTATTTTCATTCCTTCTTGGTAAAGGAAATGCATATCTTGTGAAAAGAAATTTAAGTGGAAGTGGGGTGAAAGTTAAATGATTTAGTTAGTAGAAAAGCAAAATCCAATCAAAATCCTCAGTTCCCTGGAGATACAGTGGGACAGTTGACATAAATGTGACTATGTGAGTGTGTGTATTTGTTTCACTAGAATTTATCATAGAGATCCTCAATTCCAGTGAGGGCATATTGGGAATGACAAAAACACACAGATACAAAAAAGTGGCACATTTAATATTGCCCAGCTGGAAGTGGTTTACCTTAAATATGAACCCAGGTCTGCTTATTCCAAAGTTAGTGCCATTCCCCATATAAAGGGAAAAAAGATTTCATCATTGAGGCAAATAGTCACTCTAGTAAAAACATTGAGTCCCATCACCCCTGCTAGAAGTGACTTTTCCCACCATGCTAAAGAGGAGTAAATGAAAGGAAGAAGACAGTATATTTCTGCAGGTGTTAATATTTCAAATTTAATGACTTTAAATGCTGAGCAGAGAGGCTTCAGTGTTTTCCAAAGAGCTGGATTCAAAATTTGAACTACAACACAGGAGAAAGAAAACCAGAGAATTTATCCATTTGTCACCTGAAAGTGATATCTTCTTGCACCTTCAAACCCAGAGATATTACATCTCTCTAAACTCCTTTCAATATTTGTGAATCTCATATATTTAATAGTACTTCTGTCTATTAAATTATCCCTTTTCCCACTCAATTACTTGACTTCCAGTTGGCTGAAGACCACTCTCTGGCACTGTTCAACCATAGATCTCATCACCAAACTGAATGGAATGGGAACAAATAGGTTAGTATGTACAAAATTTGAAACCACACTCAGTGTTTAGAGTTCATTCTTTTGAAATATTAATAAATTATTTATAAAACCAAACATCATTAGCCAACATAGTCATATAGAAAGCCAGAATTGCCCTAGTTGTTCCCAATAGCATCTTAGTACATTATCTCTGTTAATGGCCTCAGATACAATGCTATAAACCTCATTTTCCCAATCCAAGAACTAATAGTTTAAAGAGATTTAGTTTTAAATGATAAGTATTTTAAAATGTAATTTTGTGGGGGACTTCCATGAATTTTTGTCTCTTTGGTTTTCTTGATATTATACCCTGGAAAACTTTATCTGAGGCTCATATATCATTTTGTATTTAATTGTTGCTTGCCTTTTTTCTTTTTTATAACATAATGTTTGACAAAATATCCTTAATATCATTTCTATGAGCATTAATTTGTAAAATGGATTTTAAAAAAAAGTATCTAGCCCTTCTATGGGAAAGCAGAGAGATCTCTATTCATGGAGCTTTGAAGTGGTCCATCCATTCTGGAAAGTATTTTGAAATACTGCCAAACAAGTAAGTGAATTGTGAATAACACATCCAGTGATACTACTTATTCCAAAAAAAGATTAAAGAAAATGGGAAAGAAACCATATGTAAATATATTTTCATAGAAAGTATTTGTGGTGTCAAAAAACTGAAAACTGAGGGGATGAGCTTTAACTGGGGAATGGCTAAACAAATTACGGTCTGCAAACAGGAGGGAATCCTATTGCACTTTAAGAAATGAAGGGGTTAATTTCAGTAAAACCTGGGAATATTTGTGTAAAAAGATGCAGAGTCAATTAAACCAAAACAGGAGAATAATTTTCAACATAGATCTTGATAGATCTAATGAACAAAATAAGAAACCATAATTGCAAAGGACTCATCTTGAAATCAGCTTTTAGATAGTCAATGGGCTCTGGATACATATTGAAGCAGGTTTTCTTTTCTTTTTATTTCCATACATCCTTTTCTTCTTTCTTTTCTTATTTTCCTCCTCCAGTCTTTCCTTCCTTCCTTTCTTCCTTTTTTCCTCTTTCATTTCTTCTTCCTTTCCTTCATTTGTTTCTATTTTCATTCTTTCTATCTTTTAATGAAAGCTAATAATTCAATTTTTCTATGGGAAAGCATATATATAATAGATTTTGTGCCACTTTTTAGTGGGTGGGGAAGGATGAGGAAAGGGGCACAAAATTCAGAACTGAAAAAGAAAAATGAAATATTCATATATATATATGATTTTATGTATATATGTATATATTCAACATAACAAGAAATATAATTCCTATGTCAGATCATGATTGCTGCTCCTTTAAAATTATATATTAAATGATTAGCAGAAGGCTCTCAGAAAAATAGAAAATGACTTCAACAAGAAGATGAAAAATGTCATTTACTATGCACTAAATAGCAGCAATGTTGTCAGGTAATTATCTGTGAATGACATAACTTTTCTCACCATTACAATGATTCAAGAGAGCTCTAAAGGGGTTATGATTGAAAAAATACTATTTTTTTCCCAGAGGAAAAAACGATTGTGTCAGAATGTAGATTGAAATATATATATATTTTTTAAGTTTCCTTTTTTTGGTCTATATCTTCTTTAAAATATGATTGTTATAGAAATGTTTCGCATGACTATACATGTACAACATATATTTAATTTCTAGTATTCTCGACGGAATAGTGGTGGTGGAAAGTGAGAAAGAAAAAAAATCTGGAAGTTTCTCCCATCCAGTTTTAAAACTGTTTTAAAAATGAATGTTACACAATGATTTCACAAGTAACTGGGAAAAATCAAAAACTCAATAAAAAAGACAAAAAAAAATGCTGGGTGACCTTCGGCAAGTCACTTAACCCTAACTGCCTCAGAAAAAAAAAAAGACAAAAAAATGCAATATGTTATCATGGAGAATTAATGACAAAGAAATTTCTACATATCAATTGTCCCAAAGTACTAGATATTTAACCTGGAAAGTCTTATTTAAGGAAGTAGTAGACTAAAGAGAAGGAGTGATGGAACATCAGAGCAGTGTGCTCCCATGGATACTATTCCATATGAAAGAATACTAGATCTGAATGGCTATAAACAATTGATTTTTTGCTTACCTGATACATCTGAATCAGAGAAATATGAAGTGATTAGAGGAGGAGAGCCCATGACCAGCTATGGTGAATATAAGATGAAGTAAGACTATTCACAGGAGCAGAGAGTGTACCAGCCAAGTCAAAAGACTGCAATTTTCCTATTCCTAAAAAGAGAAAATATATTGTTGCATATGTTTGCCATTCATTTACAATTCTTTTTTTCTGTCAGTGGTAGATGGTGTAGAAGCATTGGTAGAATGCACGATTATAGTCCCTTTCTCCACTGCCAGCAAAAGCAACCAGTATTTTTGAAATTATGTCTTTTTAAATTTCTGACTTTTAAGCTGTTCACAACCATTAATGAAAAGGAAATGACTCAGGAAAAGAAATATGAAGAGAGGCTAAGACAATATCTCAGAGGACTTAAAAAATCAAAAAAATCATTTCGACTGTTGTCTTCTGACATAGGTCACATTATCTTTACTGACATCTTCACTCACAGACATTCATTGCATTGCAACAAAAAAAAAAAACGTTAATGTAGGGTCCTTGGTAGGATTACTTTCTGTCTTTAAGTATTAAATTTAAAGAGATTTAAATAAATTTAAATAGATGGAATTTCTAAGTGCAGAAACTTCTTTTTCCAGTGCAGATCTTCAACTACCACAAAAAATTTGAGAATTATTTTAGTTCAGCTCCAATAGTGATATATGGGTGTGTTAATGCAGGGGCCAAGTGGAGATAATTTGTTATGAACTCTTCAATTTTATTGTCCAGAGAGAAAAAAAATATATATATATACATACATATATACATATATATATGTATATATACTTTCAATGCTTATAGAGTCAATACAAAATACACTCTTTGACATCCCTGTATCCTTTCTAAAAAGCTCAATTTACTCAGATCAAATAATTAAGCCCAGATTTTGGCTGTTCCAACAGAGATGTAAATAATTGTGATACACACTAGAGTAAAATGATCACACAAATGTCCTTGAGTACCTTTCTTCCAAATGCCTTTGGTCTCCTTTGTGGGCTGCTTTTCTTGTCCTAAGTGCAAAGATGTGACTTTGATCTATTATAAAGCTGAATTTGCATTTTGCTTCACTCCCCAGATTTCTTTTCAATATGTTAATAACTATGTCTCTTCAATTGTATATAGAAAAAGGAAGTTGGTGAGATAAACTACTATAAATATCAAATCCTGAAATGGTTTCTTACCTCCTGCCACACTACAAATTATCTTTAGAGGTAAACTGATTTGTTCAGGATCACTCAATCAACACAAGCTTGGGCCTTGCTGTCTTAAGCAGTAATGATAAGAATGGAATAATTTCTTCTAGCTTTTGCAAATATTGTGTCCTCAATAATTGATTATTGAAGGACTGATTGATTTTTCCTTGGTTCCCTAGGTTGTTCAGTTGATGAAAGAGTTGGGAAATGTCTAACTTGACCACCTCCATGACTGAATTTCTGCTTATGAAGTTTTCTAATACCAGAGAGCTACAGATCTTATATTCTTTGTTTTTCTTTCTCATTTACTCAGCAAGCTTGATGGGGAATCTCCTCATTATAATTATCACCACCATGGACAGGAGACTCCACACCCCCATGTACTTTTTCATTAGAAATCTGTCCATTGTGGATGCCTGCTTCATATCAATAACTGTTCCCCCAGCATCCATTAATGCCCTGGTAAACAACAGGATTATTTCAGTTAATGGATGTGCAACTCAGATATTTCTGATAGTCTGGATGACATATGTTGAGTACACTTTGCTCACTGTCATGGCTCGTGATCGCTATGTTGCCATCTGCCAACCACTTCTTTACCCAGTGATCATGAACCCTCGTGCCTGCATGCAGATGACCTTAGCCTGCTTATTCACTGGTATTTTGTATGCTGGTCTCCATACTGGATTGGCATTCCAATTGTCTTTCTGCAATTCCAATGTGATCCACCAATTCTTCTGTGATATCCCCTCTCTCCTCAAGATCTCTTGCTCAGATATATTCTACAATGTGGTATTTTTATTTGCCTCTGTGCTGGTGATTGGGGCTGGCTGCTTTGCCTTCATCACTGCTTCTTATATTCGCATATTTTCTACTGTGCTTAGATTTCCAGTGAAAGAAGATCAAAGAAAAGCCTTCTCTACTTGTATCCCCCATATTATTGTAGTTTCTTTGTTCCTTTTTTCAATCTCTTATGTCCACCTACAACCACCTTCAGATTCTGAGTCAATTAAAGGTATAATCATTTCAGTATTTTATTCCATAATACCTCCTTTTCTGAACCCTATTATTTACAGTCTAAGGAACAAGCAGATAAAAGAGGCTGTAAGATTACTAATGAGGAGATAGCTTTTGTTAATGAATAAAGCAGAAATTCTCCTTCTTTCCTAATGTTCATCTTAATTCATTTACAAATGAAAAATCCTATATAAATATGTGTGTATGCCCATGTGTGTGTGTGTGTGTGTGTGTGTGTGTGTGTGTAGCATTTTGTTGGTTTATTGGTTGCTATTGGTCTGTTGATGGGTAGAGATAAAGTACTGGTGTAAATGAATAAATACTCACTAGAATTGACTTTGATATTATCAGTTTCAGTGCCATTACTTAATAAAGTACATTGAAGAATTCCAAACAATATAATTCCCTTAGCTCATAGGCAGCCTTTGGCTGGTCTACTTATTATATATACATAAGGGATATATACCACATGTGATTCACAGGTGTTTTTTCCCCTCAAGTCAAATTCACACAGATAACTCTGTTCCCTTACTCCAGGAAGATTTCATCTCAATATAAGGGTACTAGCAGTATACCTTGAGATTAATAGTATATCTTTTTTTTAAGTGACATGAGTTTTTGGTATATAATTATGATGGAATACAGTAACACTGTGCTATAAGATGTGACAACTCAATAATCTTAGAAGAACATGGAAAGTCTTGCATGCATACCTATTTGTGTATAGTAGTAGCCATCTCCAGGGCAGGGAAGAGGGAAGAAAAATGGATAAATGGTAAAGAAAGATAATTTACTCATAATGTTATTAAATATTTAAATGGAATAGCAAGTTGTATATAATAGATTTACATTTCAATGTGTAGTGATATTTTTATTCTCCTATGCTATGGAAATGTTTTATTTCAAAAATTAAATATAGAATAAAAATTTGAAAATAAAATAACATTTTGAATTTATCAACATTATTATTATTAAGGACAAACTGAATAAAATAGAGATTCACAGTTGGACATAACTTTATGCCCTTCTTTGGAGGTCTGATTTTCTATTCACTGTGCTATGTAGCTGTTTAACATAGAACTTCTCCTCATTAATAAGCAATACAAAGACAAAGCTGAAAATTTTAAATAGCAAAAATCTTTGTTCTGTATGTCCCCAAATGAATATCCTTTGGAAAAAAAATGCAAGTATTGGTTAATTTTCCCAAGCACTTTGTTCATTTTTTATGATTTAATATTTTATTTCCCCCAGTAGGAATGTGAAACAATTTTAAATTTGTTTTTAAGGCTTCGTGACAATGTTTTTTGTTGTCTTCCATCATTAACACTCATTAAAAAACACAGAGCAAAGAACTGATCTTTTAAGTTCTCAAATAGAGACTTACTAACAGCTGACATGATTTAATTAATGATAATTCATTTTCACAAATGCAAGTTCAGGGAAGCAACAATTGATATTTGTTCAGAAAACAATCTATAATCTTCAGCAACTTCAAACTTAATATAAGTTAGAACTGGTTATTTGGACAGCTAGACACTAAATCAGGAATTGGAGTTAGGTGACTTGGCCAGGGTCACAGAGCAAATAATTGTTGTGTCTGAGGTCAGATATGAACTTAGATTCTTCTACCTCCAGAGCTGGTGGTGTATCCACTATACCATCTGGCTGCCCATAATGTTGTTTTAATAGAGTAAGAGCTTCCAAGAACAGAGAGATAGTGATCTCTACAGAACTCTGCCCTTATGCCATGTCATGTGGTTCATAATATTCAGCACTGATATGTTGGAATATTAAAATAAGGAGAAACTAACATGGTGAAGGGAAATAAATCTAGGTCATTTGCAGTCCTATTCGTTCTATCTCCTGGAGAATATATTCAGAAGAAGGGGAGGGGGGAAATTTAATTTCTTCATCCACTATTAGAGAAAGCTGTCAAAATGTTGAAAATCCTAGTTACTCAATAAATTATAGGAAAGAAAGAAACCAGTGTGGGGCTGTTGAAAATGTAACTTTGCTCTTCAAGAATCTAACATAGTGAGAAACACTGGGACTGGTTCTATAATGTTATTGGTATATAGAACTTTTTTGTGAAGACATTTCCTTTAACATTATAGACCTACACTTTGTCAGCAACACTTAGAGAGTTTCCTAGAATAATAAGACATTAACTGAGTTGTTCATAGTCAATGTATGTCAGAGATCTTGTTGCATGCAAGGAAGATAACAATTGTTTGGTTTCTGCTGGGCTTTGGAGATAAGATGTCCTTCATAGTTTATTGATTTCTCTTTTATTTTCTAGGTCACTGTTTGAAAAATTCTGAAAATGTGTTACTCTACCAATTTGACTGGGTTCCTCCTCATGGGGTTTTCTGCCATTCAAGAACTATAGATCATATATGCTTTACTTTTCTTACTCATTTAACTTGGCAAATCTGATGGGAAATATCCTAATTGTTGGAATCACTACTCTTGATAGGAGCCTCCACACTCCCATGTACTTCTTCCTTAGAAATCTGTCCATTGTAGATGCCTGTTATATGTCAATCACAGTTCCCAAGGCATCTGTTAACTCCCTACTAAACAGCAAGGCTATTTCAGTGGCTGGATGTGCAGCTCAGATATTTCTAGTTGTTTTCTTTGCATATATTGAGTTTATTTTATTTATGATCATGGCCCATGCTCATTATGTTGCCATATGTCATAGAATGCACTATCTAATTATCATGAACCCTCAGGTCTGTATGCAGATGACATTAATATGCTGCTCACTGGACTATTGTATGCAGGTTTTTGTATAGGTTTCACATTTCAATTGCCTTTCTGAAAATCTGATGTGAGCCACCAGTTCTTCTGTGACATCTTCTCACTAGCACTGTCTTGTGCAGAGACTTTTAGCAATAAGATATTCATAGTAGTCTCTTTTCTGAGCATCGGATTTGGCGGCTTTGTGTTCGCAGCATCTTACATTTGTATATTCTCTACATGTTCAAGTTTCCAGTGAAAGAAGACCAAAGAAAAGCCTTCTTTACTTGTGTCCCCCACATTCTTGTGGTTTTTTTTTTGGTTTATTATTTCAGACATTTACGTGCACTTTCTACCACCTTCACATTCTGAATCTATTAAAGATTTAGTCCTTCCCAGATTTTACTCTTTGATACTCCTTTCTCTTCTATTTTATTTTATTTAATATTTTCCTCAGTTACATTCAAAACAATTGTTTTCATTTGTTTTTAAGATTTTTGTGTTCTAGGTTCTCTCTCTTATCCTCACACACAATTAAGGAGACATATATGAAGTTATGTAAAACATTTCCATAAAAGTCAAGTTGTGAAAGAAAACATAGACTTCCCAACCTAATAAAAATAAAAACCTCAAGAAAAATTAAGTTAAAAATAAAGAGAGAGAAATAGAGAATGTTTCAATCTGTATTCAGACTTGATCAGTTCTTTCTTTGGGTATGGAAAAGATTTTTCATCATAAGACCTTCAAAGTAATTATCGATGATTGTACTACTGAGAATAACAATCCTTTATAGCTGGTCAACCCAGAACATTGCTATTAATTTGTATGCAATATATTCTACTTTGTTCCAGGACTTTCCTGTTTTTTTTTTTTCCTGAGAGTCTCCTGCTCATCATTTCCCAGAAAAAAATAATATTCTCTCAGAGAAACTTGCTTTCAAAATTTCTTATAACCACTATTGCTAATTATATTTCTCCCTATTTATTTTCTCCTTTCATCCTGATGCTCCTCAAATGTGTTTTGCTACTAACGACAGTATTAACTCAATATGCCTGCACCATACTTTCCATCTCCCATTCCCCTCCTTTTGTTTCCTGCAGAGTAAGATAAATTTCTATAGCACTACTGAGTATGCAAGCTATTTTCTATTTGAGTAAATTCTGATGAGAGTAAGGTTTGTTCACTTCCCTTCTGATCTCCTTCTTCCCCTCCACTGTAGAAGATTTTTATTGCCTGTTTTTATGGCAGTTAATTTGCACCTTTCCACTTATACCTTTTCCTTTCTCCTAGTATGTTATTCTCTCACACCTTAATTTCATCCTTAAAAAAGGTATTATCCCTTCCTAATCAACTAATATCCATGCTATTTATTTTATATACTCCTTGTAACTACCATAATAATGAGAAGTTTCTAATGAGTTACAAATATCACCTTCCCATGTTGGAATGTAAACATATAAACTTCAATAAGTCCCTTATGGAATCACTTTCCTGACTACTCCCTTATGCTTCTCCAGAGTCCTATAATGGAAAATCAAATTTTCCATTTAGTTCTGATCTTTGCATCATGAATGCCTAAAAATCCTGTTTCATCATATCACCACCTTTTCCTCTGAAGTTTTGCTGGATAGGTGATTCTTGGTTGCAATCCTAATTCCATTGCTCCCCAGAATATCCTATTCCAAGCTCTCTGTTCCTTTAATGTAGAAGTTGCTAGATCTGGTGTTATCCTGACTGATGCTCCACTATACTGGAATTGTTTCTTTCTGGATGCTTGCAATATTTTCTCCTTGATTTGGGCTTTCTGGAATTTGTCTGTATCCTAAACAAGCAAACCAACAAATGAATAAATGAACATGTAACATTCACATATGTATATATATATGTGTGTGTGTGTATTTCTGTGAAATTGTATATGCAATTTCAAAAAGCAATTTCATAAGCAAAACTTTATCTGCATGAGTGTTTGCTTTAAAATATATTAAAAAAATTGTGAACCCATGTGAAACATATTGATTTATCAGTGACAATTTAGAATAATTTCCTTATCATACACATTTTGGCTCATCATGAGTGGGATCCTACAAAGCAAAGGAGACTTTGTAGTCTTGGAAGAGGCCCTGCTTACAAAAGTATAAGAGTGGTACTGATCATACACTATATTCTGAGCAATAGACATTTTTCATCCATCTGATATATAATGTGAAGATGATAATACTTCTTTCTTTCTTCCTTCCCTTTTTTCCTTTCTTTCTCTCTTTTATTCTCTCTCTTCATCCCTCCCTCCCTTCTTCCCTTCCTCCCTCTCATCCTTCCTTCCTTTCTCCCTCCCTTCCTTTCTTTCTCCCTCCTTTCCTTTTCCCTCCTGTCCTTCCTCTCTTCCTCCCACCTTACTCCCTCCCTCTCTCCCTCTCTCCCTTCCTTCCTTCCTCCTTTCTTTCCTCCCTTCCTCCCTTCTT
>JAJPUD010010859.1:47247-58398 GCA_023553655.1 Myrmecobius fasciatus
CTTTCTTTCTTTCTTTCTTTCTTTCTTTCTTTCTTTCTTTCTTCCTTCCTTCCTTCCTTCCTTCCTTCCTTCCTTCCTTTATTTTTTTGTTCTTTCTTCCTTTTCTTAAAAAAGATTCATGTTATGTATGTGAATGTATATTCATGTGAATATATATAAATATATAAGTACACACACGCACACACATATATGTGTGTGTGTGTGTGTAGTTGTGGTAGCTCTTTTTTTAGTAAAGTAATGGAAACCAAGAGGAATACCCATCAATTGAGAAGTATCTATCTAAGACAAAAGCTTGTCTAAAGGACTTATCCATCTGAAGTATTTAAATACATTGGGATATTATTTCATTATGAAAAATGACAAAGGAACTGTTGCAGAGGCAGTTGAACAAAAAGGAGAATCAGAAGATAATTCACATAGTAGAAACAACTTTGTGCTAAAAACAATTTTGCAAAACTTAAGAACCCTTATCAATGCAATGATCAATTACATCTCCAGAGAAATAGTGATGGATGTGCATGAGACTCCCTTCTATTGAGGGGTGATGGACCCATTGCAAAAGAGATACAAGGTTTTGTGTTATTCAAAATTTTTGCTTTTCCTGGCCCTATTTATTTGTTCCAATGATTTATTTTGTTTTTCATTCTTTGGGGTTTGGGAGTTTGAGGTTGAGAGGAAGCTATTAAGTCAAGAAATCACCCCCCCAGTTGAATAAAAAGCAACTATAACCCAGAAAAAAAACAGCATTCCTCATATTTTATATTTATGATTTATTTTAATTTAGCAGATATAAAATGCATTTCATACCACCAATCAGTATCTATGTGTAAAAATTATATATAGCAAAACATCAAGTATCACAACACATTTTAAAAATTAGGACAGTTGTTCAAAACAAAGATAAGAATTAGAAATGTACCTGTGATTTCATGGATTAAAGGCATTCTTTCATATGGAATCAATTTGGAATTTTCCAAAAAAAAATCACCAATTTAATTGTATGTAACTTTTAATGTAGAAAGATATTCATGTGTATATCCCTCAAATACATCAATAGCACAAAGTATCACAGATATGAGAATATTCATAGGCACCCTTTCTCTCATAACAAAATAGGAAAAAATTGTTATATTAATGTGAGAAAATATATTTAATATTAATTTCAAGTTAAAAATATAAAAGCAGATAAAAATAAGAGAGAAGAGAACATAACATAAACAAGTTAGAATATATTACATTCCTCTTCTTAGAATTATAGGGAGCTATGGGTTTCAGATGATTATTAATGTGTCAGATTTTACTTTACTGGTATATTTCTCAAAAAAATTCCCGTTTATAAAGAAAAGCAAAAAATATGATAAATAATTTTGGAAGTAAATATGATGAAAAATAAAATATATTTTAAAACATTCTTTGCAAAATTTGTGAAGTTCTCTTGCTGATGTTTTAATCTAAGCCATAGCCCTAGCGACAGTATGTAAAAACTGAGTTAACAAGCCAAACAACTTCTGAAGGCACTGGGATTTCTTTTCTTCTGCCTTTTGAGGAATGGGTAAAAGGGGCTTATCTAGGACTATTGAGGGAACCTGAAAGTTGATAACTCCTACCAACATTTTTAGTATACAATTTTTTTTGCATTTTTATAGCTTTTCTTTTGATAGTTCAATTGTCTCTGCCTCTTCGTATTTGGCAGAAGAGCAGGGACACTGTCTCCAGGGAAATGCAAGGAATATCTAACAAAGGTGAAATTGGCCTATATGGCTATTCCATCAAACATGCTGTCCAATTTCAGCTACAAATATAATGGGGAAATAATGCTTCCCAACCAAGAAGGACAGAATTATGCTAGCCAGACAACTTTATAATTTTCTGCCAATACTGCCTGAACTTGGGGAATTCTATATTGCATAGGGATTCAGTAATATCATTTTGGAGTTGGTCAAAGGATATGAACAGACAATTTTCAGAGGATGAAATTAAAACTATTTATAGTCATATGAAAAGGTGCTCCAAATCACTATTGATCAGAGAAATGCAAATCAAGACAACCCTGAGATACCACTTCACACCTGTCAGATTGGCTAAAATGACAGGAAAAGTTAATGATGAATGTTGGAGGGGTTGTGGGAGGGCTGGGACACTGATGCATTGTTGGTGGAGCTGTGAACGGATACAGCCATTCTGGAGAACAATTTGGAGCTATGCTCAAAAAGTTATCAAACTGTGCATACCCTTTGACCCAGCAGCATTTCTATTGGGCTTATATCCCAAAGAAATCATAAAGGAAGGAAAAGGCCCCACATGTGCAAGAATGTTTGTGGCAGCCCTTTTTGTAGTGGCTAGAAACTGGAAATTGAATAGATGCCCTTCAATTGGAGAATGGCTGAATAAATTATGGTATATGAATGTTATGGAATATTATTGTTCTGTAAGAAATGACCAGCAAGATGATTTCAGAGAGGCCTGGAGAGACTTACATGAACTGATGCTGAGTGAAATGAGCAGAACCAGGAGATCATTATACACGGCAACAACAGTACTATATGACGATCAATTCTGATGGACATGGCTCTCTTCAACAATGATATGTTTCAAACCACCTCCAATTGTTCACTGAAGAAAGCCATATACACCCAGAGAGAGGGATGCGAAATGTGGACCACAACATAACATTCTCATACTCCTTGATTGATGTTTGCTTACATTGTGTTTCCTTTATCTGATATATCGTTTGTGTAGATAAGATTTTTCTTGCACACCAATGATAAGTTTGGAAATATGTATACATATATTCGATTTGCCAATATTTTAACATAATTAACATGTAGTGGATATCCTGCCATCTAGGGGAGGGGTGGGGAGTTGGGGGGAAAATTTGTAACGGAAAGCTATGTAAGGGTTATTGTTGAAGAATTACCCACACATATGTTATGCAAATAAAATAAAAATTTAAAATAAAAAAAAAAGTGGAAGAAAAAAAAATATCATTTTGGAGTAGCTCAGATTGCAGACATTCACAGCAAAGAGTCTTGTTGCCTTATTCAGGTAAAATAAAACAAATTTGAATAAAATACTTCCTCCTTCCATTTCTATGTTTTATTTGTTTTTTTTCTTTTTCCATCAATTTTCCCTTCCTTCCTTTGTTTCTTCCTTCCTTTGTTCTTTCATTCCTTCCTTCCTTAGCTCCTTTCTACATTCCTTCCTCTTTCCTTCTCTCATGCCCTATTGTTTTATACATCCCTTATTTTCAAATCTTTCTCCATTTTCATTTCTTCCTGGCAAAGGGAAGTCATATTTTGGTAAAAGAAAATACAAGTAGAAATATGGTGAGAATTAAATGACTTAGTCTAAAGAATAGAAAAATAAACAGTCAAAAACATCAGTTCTCTGGAGATAAAGTAATCCAGACAGTTCATATTGATGAGACTGTGTAAGTGTGTGGTTTTGTTTTTTGGATGCAGACCTAGAGTAGATCATGGTAGTCATCCACTCCAAATGTTATTTTAGGAATGACAAAAACACCCAGAAAGACAAAGGACAGCTGTTCCCTCAAGGAGCTTCTGATCTAATGGAGGAGACAATAGGCAAACAAGTATGTGGCAAACAAACTATATGCAGGATAAGTGAGTAACTGAGAGGGAAGGCACTAGAATTAAAATGATTTAAAAAAAGTTTTTTTCTGTGGAAGATGGGAGTTGTTTTGGGGAAATCAGGAAATAGAGAGGAGGAGGGAAGAGCATTCAAGGCATGGGAGAAACCAGAGAAATTTCCTTAAGGCATAATGATATGTAATGCTCCAGGAAAAGTCAGGAGGCCAGTATCACAGAATGTGAATATTATAAGGTATAAATAGACTAGGAAGATAGGGGCAGAAATAAGTCTTGAAGAGCTTTGAATGTCAGAGGATTATATAGTTGATCCTATTAGTAAGAGAGTCAGTGTAGTTGATTAAGTGGGGAGTAGGAGTGTTGACATGCTTGGACCTGTGGTTTTGGCTAGTCACTTTGGTGGCTGAATGGAGTATATATTGGAGTGAAAAGAGATTTGAGACAGACAAACCCCCCAGCAAGTTATTTTAGTAGTAAACACTTGAGATGATGAGAGCTTGCACCAAAAAGATGGCTGGAGGAGGGAAGTGGCTATATTTAAGGGATGTTGTAAAAGTCAAATCAACAGCCCTTCGCAACAGATTGGATATAATTATTAATCTTGTCAGTTATTAGAATGGTTGTCACTAAATAACTGAGGATGGCGACTTAATGAATGAAGAACTGATCATCAATATTTCAAAATTTTAATCTTTTGCTAGTCACTTTTTTGAAAAGTTCAATTCTAATCTTTCAAAACTGATCTAAGATTAAGAAGCATGATGACTTTTAACATATATTTTTAACATAAATTTTTCATATTGTTCTGTAAATGAACCTTGAAAAATCATGTATTTCACCCTTCTTGCCCTAGGAGATAAACAAATAAAACTGTCCTTTTGGGAGAAAGCACCTAATAAAAAAGCTGTTCACATATACACATACAACAACAACAACAACAACAAAAACAAAAACAACAAAAACACACAGAAAGAAAAAGTGATGTATTCAAGGTTGTGCAGCTGGAAGTGACAACTCAAATATGAACCCAGGTCTGCTGATTCCAAAGCCAGTATCATTTCACATATAGAGTGAAAAAGCTTTCATCATTGAGTCAAATTGTCACTCTGGTAAAAACATTGAATCCATTCACTCCTGTGGCATATGACTTATCCCAGCCATGCTAAAGAGGAATAAATGAAAGAAAGAAGACAGTACATTTCTGCAGCTATTAGTATTTTCAAAATTTACTACTTCAAATGATGAACAGAGCGGTTTCAAATTTTTCCTTAGAGCTGGTTTCAAATTTTGAAATACAGACACAGAAGAAAGAAAACCAGAGACTTAGTCTTTTCACACCTAAAAATGTCTTGCACCTTCAAACCTCCCTTTTTTTAAACCTCCCTTAAATATTTGTGAATCTGATCTATTTAAGCCTATTCCCATCTATAAAATTATTCCTTTGCTCAGTCATTCACTTGGCTGCCAGGTTGCTGAAAATAGCTCTCTGTTTCTGACTAACAACAGATATTATCTCCTACCTGAATAGAATGGGAACAAATGGGTTAGTACATATACAATTTTTTAAAATAAAACTCAGTGTTTAGTGCTCATTCCTTTGAAGTATTAATAAATTACACATAAAATCAAGAACAGTTAGACAACATAGTCATATAGGAAGCCAGAGTTCCCATAGTTTTTAGTACATTTGCACAGACTGCAGTCTCAGATAGAGTATTAAAAACCTCATTTGCCTAATACAAGTACTAGTAGTTTTAAGAGATTCAATTTTAAGTTCTCGTATAAGACAGTTATTTGAAAATGTAGTTTTGTGATGAGCATGCAGGCATTTGTGTCTTAGCTTCTTAGTATGTTAGCACTGATAATAGCCTCAGATATAGTGCTAAAAACCTCATTTGCCCAATGCAAGTACCGGTAGTTTAAGAAATTCAATTTTAAGTTCTCACACAAGACAGTTCTTTGAAAATGTAGTTTTGTGGTAGGCTTGCAGACATGTGTGTCTCTTTGTTGTGGTTCCCTGATATTATAATCCTAAAAAGTTTTACCTGAGGTTTGTCATGTATCATTTTTAATTTAATTATTGCATTTCTTCCTTTTTGCATCATATTGATTGATAAATATTTTCCTTAATATTATTTCCATGAGCATTCATTTATATAAAAAAAAATTTTAAAATAGGCTTTCTATGAGAAAACGGAAGGACCTCTATTGGTGGAGCCGTGAGGTGGAAAACAGTTTGAAACAATATCCAACAAATAATTAATTTGTGAATAATACTTTTTGACTCAGTGATACAATTTATTCCAAAGAGATTAAAGAAAGGGAAATGACCCATAAGTAAAAATAAATTCATATAATCCAAATGAAGTGGCAAAGAATTGGATCTCTTTCTTTCTTTCTTTCTTTCTCTTTCTTTCTTTCTTTCTCTTTCTTTCTTTCTTTCTTTCTTTCTTTCTTTCTTTCTTTCTCTCTTTCTTTCTCTCTTTCTTTCTCTCTTTCTTTCTTTCTTTCTTTCTTTCTTTCTTTCTTTCTTTCTTTCTTTCTCTCTTTCTTTCTCTTCCTTCCTTCCTTTCTTTCTTTCTCTTCCTTCCTTCCTTTCTTTTTTTATTTCATTCTTTTTTTCCTTCCTTCCTTTCCTTCTTTCCTTCCTTCTTTCCTTCTTCTTTCTTTCAGGATAATAGATCAGTGGATTATGTCAGGTTCATGAGATATAATACTCAATGGTTATAGTAATTATTTCTGTAGTAGTTTAGAAGTACAGTAGTATACTATTACTATAGTATATATATTTATATAATATATATTACTATATATGTATATAGTATAATGTGTATATAGTAGTATATATGTACTATGTATACAGTACATAGTACATATATACTACTATTGTATATATTACTATATATAACATATATAAATATATATACACTATAGTAGTATAGTAATTATTAAAAATACCATAAAATTTTGATAAATTTAATTCTCAGGTATAGTAATTTCCTTTAGCAGTATAGATCTCTGTCTCCCACAGGAACTTTAGAGAATTTTTTTAAGAGGGGACCTGATTTGCTTAGGGCCATATAGTCAGTACACGTCAGGGGTCTTGCTGCCTGTCAAGGTCATATGCAATAATGATAAAAATGGAATGATTTCTTCTAGTCTGAACAAATATTGCATAATTAATAATTGCTGATTTATAGACTGATTCATTTCTCTTTGTCACCTTAGGTCACTCAGTAGATGAAAGAGTCAGAAAATGTCTAACTTGACCATCTCTGTGACTGAATTTCTCCTTATGGAGTTTTCTGACACCAGAAAGCTACAGATCTTGTATTCTTTGCTTTTCTTTCTCATTTACTCAGCAGCCCTGATGAGGAATCTCCTCATTGTTATTATCACACCATGGACAGGAGACTCCACACTCCCATGTACTTTTTCATTAGGAATCTGTCCATCATAGATATTTGCTTCATATCAATAACTGTTCCACCAGCATCTATGAACTCCCTGGTGAACAACAGGGTTATTTCAGTTACTGGATGTGCAGCTCAGATATTCCTGGTGATTTTCATAGCATATGTTGAGTTTACTTTGCTCACTATCACGGCCCGTGATCGCTATGTTGCCATATGCAAGCCACTTCTTTATCCAGTGATCATGAACCCTCGCACCTGTATGCAGATGACCTTAGCCTGTTTGTTCACTGGGGTTTTGTATTCAGCCTTCCATACTGGTTACACATTTCAGTTATCTTTCTGCCAATCCAATATGATTCACAATTTTTTTGTGACATCCCCTCTCTACTCAAACTCTGTTGCTCAGAGATAATCAACAATGTGGTATCTTTTTTTTTTTATATTTTTTATTTTATTTGCATAACATATGTGTGGGTAATTCTTCAAGAATAACCCTTACATAGCTTTCCGTTACAAATTTTTCCCCCCAACTCCCCACCCCTCCCCTAGATGGCAGGATATCCACTACATGTTAATTATGTTAAAATATTGGCAAATCGAATATATGTATACATATTTCCAAACTTATCATTGGTGTGCAAGAAAAATCTTATCTACACAAATGATATATCAGATAAAGGAAACACAATGTAAGCAAACATCAATCAAGGAGTTTGAGAATTCTAAATAATTATTGATTCAAGAAATGTAAATTAAATGACTTTGAGATACATTTTTCACCTACCAGATTGGCTAAAATAATTGAACCCAAAATTAACAAATGTTGGAGGAGATATAGAAAACTTGAAAAATGAATTCACTGTTGGTGGAATTATAAAATGATCCAATCATTTTGGAGAACCATCTAGCACTGTGCCCAAACAGTTATTAAACTGCCCGTACACTGTGATGATGGCAAAAAACTGGAAAATTTGGGAGTGCTTGCTAATTGGGGAAATGACTAAAAAAGTTGTGGTATAAGACTTATGAATACTTCTGTGCTATAAGAAATGATGAGTCATTTTTTAAGAAAAAAACATACATTGATTAATATGAAATAATGCAGGGTAAAATAAGCAGAATCAACAGAATACTGCATATGGTAATAATAATTTTATCTTAGGAGCAACTTTGAGGCGCTAATGAATTTTAACAATTATGATAATTTGGTTTCCTCATTATCTACTCTAATTCTTTTAATCTCTTTTTCTTTTCTTATTCCAAAAGCTAACATTTCTAATACAATATCGAATAGTGGGAAGTCTTGTTTTATTCCTGATCTTATTGGGAAGGGTTCTAGTTTGTCCCCATTGCATATGATGCTTTCTGCTGGTTTTAAATAGATGCTATTGATCATTTTAAGGAAAAGTCCATTCATTCTTTTACTCTCTAGTGTTTTTAATAGGAATGGGTGTTGGATTTTATCAAATGCTTTTTCACATCTATTAAGATAATCATATGATTTTTGTTAGTTTGGTTATTGATATAGTCAATTATGCTAATAGTTTTCCTAATATTGATCCAGCCCTACATTGGTGATAAAAATCCTACTTGGTCATACTGTATTATGCTGGGGATAACTTTTTGTAATATCATTGCTAATATTTTATTTATGATTGTTGCATCAATATTCATTAGGGAAATTGGTCTATAATTTTCATTCCTTGTGTTTACCCTACCTGTTTTAGCTAACAGCACCATATCTGCATCATAAAAGGAATTTGGTAAGATTCTTTTTTCCCCTTGATTTTTTTATTTAGTTTATATAGCATTAGAATTAGTTGTTCTTTAAATGTTTGTCAGAATTCATATGGAAATCCATCTGACCCTGGAAATTTTTCCTTAGGGAGTTCATTAATAGTTTGTTCTATTGCTTTTTCTAAAATGGGACTATTTAAATAATGTATTTCCTCTTCTGTTCACCTGGGCAACCTATATTTTTGTAGATATTTCTCCATTTCTTTTAGATTATCAAATTTGTTGGCATATAGTTGGGCAAAATAAGTCCTAATTATTGCTCTAATTTCCTCTTCATTGGTGGAAGGTTCTCCCTTTCCATTTTTGAGACTAACAATTTGATTTTCTTCTTTCCCCTTTCTAGTCAAATTAACTAAAGGTTTATCTATTTTGTTTTGATTATTTTTCATAAAACCAAATCTTGGTATTATTTATTAATTCAAAAGTTTTAAGATTTTCAATTTTATTAATCTCCCTTTTTATTTTCAGAATTTCAAATTTGGTATTTAATTGAGGGTTTTAAATTCATTCTTTTCTTTTTTAGCTTTTTTAGTTGCAAGCCCAATTCATTGATCTTCTCTGTCTCTATTTTATGCAAGTAAGCATCTAGAGATAAAAAATTTCCCTTATTACCACTGTGGCTGCATCCCATAAATTTTGGTATGTTGTCTCATTATTGTTATTCTCTTGGATGAAATTGTTGGATGTGTCTGTGATTTGCTGTTTCACCCATTCATTCTTTAGGATTAGAATGTTTAATTTCCAATTAATTTTTGGTCTATTTTCTCCTGGTCTTATATTGCATGTGATTTTTATTGCATCATGAGCTGAAAAAAATGCATGTACTATTTCTGTCTTTCTGCATTTGATTTTTGAGGGGTTTATGCCTTAATACATGGTAAATTTTTGTATAGGTTCCATAAACCGCCAAGAAAAAAGTAAACTCCTTTCTGTCTCCATTCAGTTTTCTCCAGACCTATCATACCCATTTTTCTAACATTATGTTTACCTCCTTAACTTTTTATTTATTTTGTGGTTTGATTTATCTAGTTCTGAGAGATCAAGGTTGAGAGCCCCCCACCATTATAGTTTTGCTGTCCACTTCTTCTTGCTTCTCTCTTAACCTCCTCTAGGAATGTGGATACATGTGGTGCATGTATATTCAATATTGATATTGCTTTATTATCTATAGTATCCTTTAATAAAATATAGTTTACTTCTTTATTTCTTTTTAATTAGATCTATCTTTGCTTTTACTTGATCTGAGATCAGGATTGCTATCCCTACTTTTTTTACTTCACCTGAAGAATAATAGATTCTGCTCCTGCCTTTTACCTTCACTTTGTATGTATCACTCTGCTTTAAATGTGTTTCTTTTTCTTTTCTTTTCTTTTTTTTTTTGCTTTTTGTTGAGGCAATTGGGGTTAAGTGACTTGCCCAGGGTCACACAGCTAAGGAATGTTAAGTGTCAAACACCAGATTTGAACTCGGGTCCTCCTGACTTTAGGGTTGGTGCTCTATCCACTGAGCCACCTAGCTGCCCCTAAATGTGTTTCTTGTAAACAACCTATTATTGAATTCTAGCTTTTAATCCAGTCTGCTATCCACTTCCGTTTTATGGGGAGTCCATCCTATTCACATTCACAGTTAAAATAACTAATTCTGTATTTCCTACCATCTTATTTACCCTAAGTTATGCTTTTCTCTTTCCTTTTCCCCTTCCCTTCTCCCCAGTATTTTGCTTTTGATGACAACCTCCCTCAAACAGTTCTCCCCTTTTGGAGTAACTCTCCCTTGTTTATGCCTTTCCCCTAATACTTCTTTTCCGCCCTATTCTTTTCCCGTTTCTGCTCCCACTTCACTATAAGGTGAGGCAAGTTGATCTGTGAAATCAAATATGTCTGATATTCTCTCTTTGAGCCAAATCTGATGAGAATAAGATTCACACAATGCTCACCCCACTCCCTTATTTCTCTCAATTATAATAGGTCTTCTTTTCCTCTTCTTGAGATGTAATTTCCCTTATTTTTATCTTCTTTTCCCTCTTTTTCCTTTCCACCTCTAGTTTCTTTTTCATATTATCATAATAAAATCAAATAAAACTCACACTCTCTTAAGTATACCCATAACAGAAATGTAGTTCTCAAGAGTTCTTTTTTTTAATCTTTTTTTTTATTAAAGCTTTTTATTTGTATAACATATGTATGGGTAGCTCCCCAACAATGATCTTTACAAAGCTTTCCATTACAAATTTTACCCCCAGTCCCCTCCCCTCCCCTAGATGGCAGGAAGTCCACTACATGTTAATAATGTTGAAATGCTTGAGAAGTTATGCAAGAAAAATCCTATCT